>VZTQ01011169.1:283055-300991 GCA_013400755.1 Pelecanoides urinatrix
GGGGGGGGAGGCTTGAGGGGGATTTTGTTTGGAGTTTTTTGTGGTTTTTATTATTACTATTTATTATTATTATTATTTTATTCAATGAATATTCCATTAATTGCTGATTCTACTTATCAAAAAAATTTGGCAATGCACAAGAGAATGTAAGGTGTTGCCAGGGACACTTAGATTGTTTTCTTCCAATCCATACTTAAGATTTAAACATCTGTCTTAAGTTCCATACAAAACAAGATATAATTTACTAACTGACCATGAATTCAATAATTAACATAGGTGTAAGAAACAGACTCTTTTCAATTACAGTTTATATTTGGGATGAAAGATGCTTCTTCGGTTTGCCCCTTATTTCTGTGCAACGTCTTTCAAACCAAAAATCTTTATTCTATGGCATTAATCCAGCCGAGAACAGATAGAAGCACTATATTTAGGGTGACTAAAATGCTTAGTTGAGAACATGGATTTCCATCTGGCATTCAAGTAAGAGCTGCATAAACTATTGCCAGATATTTTAAAAAAAGAGTATGATTTTTGTATAAACTGAAGGGTGGAAACATGGATTTGTGTGACAGAACCAAGATTTTTACATCGCCGCATGAAAGGAATGTGAGATATCATCGGAAGGTGTCAAAACATTTCTTCTCTCCAAGATTTTTTTCCGCCCAGGAGCGGCTCCTTTTTCATTTACAGAAGTCATCTCACTGTACCAAATGCATTAGAAGAAGAGTACCAACACCAGTTTCTCCACGGCAAAAAGTTACTTGCAACAGTCCTTAAAAAACCCACCACGACTCACCGATATTAAGAACCATCTGGTTAATGTTATACCAACATACACACATTATAATTCCTTTCCGTAAATGATTTTCTTCAAAATAAAAGAAGTCATATTTAGTGCCTGGGGAAAGCTACACTGATACACGTGTATCTGGGACTCAGGCCCTGGTAACAAAGGGTTTAATACAGGTATCATTTCCCGCGAGCTATAAGAAGTGAGTGGCATAAAAAAGCTTGCAGTGAAAAAGCTCAGTGATTTAAATGAGAGCAGTTAAAACATTTGTGGCTTTCTATATTAGAGGACCAAGTATTTTGCAAGGAAAAGACAGTGTGAACGTTAATAAAACAAGAACATTGTCACATTTTATTTTGCAAGGCAAATGCATACAGTTCTTAAAGGATTCATGCTACTGTAATGCTCATTAACAAAATGTTTTGAAAGGTTTTAAATGCAAAGAACTATTGATTTGTATTTTTTAAATTGAATTAACACCTTTTCACCCCCCTCCCCCAAATGCAAACAGGTTACTGTGCTCAAAGAAACCCTTGCAGCTGAAAGGATTTCCAGTCAGCATCACTGATCCATCCTCTTCGCTACCCACATCTCTCCTGGCTGGAATCAGTCTATAGTGAGATGACAGGCATGAAAGGAAAGAGCCATCACTTAATGCATTTCGTTACGCAGAGGCAGCAGATGTCCAAGTGGATATCCAAGCCTAATGCTGATACATAACGCTGATTCCCGAAGCAGCATTTAACTAGGTTTCTGCATCTGTAACCTTCAAGTCAAGAATGCTATTCACGTGTTAAAGCACGTGGCACTTGAAGCAAGACACAGATTCAATGATCTGGATGGAAAGACTCTTCACAATTCCAAGAACTCTATTTGTATTCCTCCTTCCTTCCTTCAATTCCTCTATTGAACAGTCATTTAGAAATACCGCGTGGCGATTTTTGCAGTCTCTTAAAGAACCTCCATATTTAAGCAAATATTGAAGCCTAAATTTAAAATGTCACAAAATAATTCTTAAATTCTTAAAATAGTTGCTTGAATTTCCTCATAAACACACTTTATGTAGCAAAATCAGAATTTAATCTACAAATCAAGAGTCTGGTGTCCCACACCAGTTGGAATTCATGTTCATGAATTCTGAGCATTATTTTACTTTCAAGAAAAGACCCAAAAGTCAAACAGTATCTCAAAGCCAGCACATTTCTTGGAGGATCTTTTTAATCTTTTTTTTTTATTTTATTTTTTTTTTTTTTAAATCTCAAGAACAAAGCAAAGATTTACAACTGCTTTTAAACTGAAAACTTCTGCTTCCATAGAAACTATACTGTCATGGACTAATACAACGTTGTTGTTACATTACTTAAAGTAACAGCATATGTCTATATACCATCCCCAACTTCACCTTCTTTTCTTTGACAAATTAGATCTTAAATCCACGCTCTCACCCACCCCGTCTTCTTAAAACACAAAGAGCTCACACCCATATCCTCATCTTCCCAACTTTCCTACATGTTAGGATTCCCCACCTGCCTCAACTCACCTCTCCTACAGCTCCCTGTTATCCCAACCCGACCTCTTCCCCTGACCCAGAGGCTGGCAGCTGCTACGCTGGCGTGCTGGCTCACTGCAAGGTAGGCAACTCCACTCCAGACTTCTTGTCCAAGCCCGCACTACTAGGCTGCTCTTAACTTGATACGGGTTCATAACTCAGGACCATTCCTCAGTTTCTTACCACTTATTTCCAACTCTGCCCAGTGTGATTTCTTTCCGTTGGCTGCTTCTTCTGAGGACATAATTGTGTACATCCTCCGTGGATCAGGTGGATCGTACTTTTCCTTGGGCATTCCTGTTGAGGCAAAACCACAAATACTTAATTAAGATATTATACATCGAGAGTTCTTTAAAAAGGTAATTTCCGTTCCAGTTAAATTTTGTATTGTACTTTTGCTCCAAACACTTTTCAAAACTTCAGATAAAGATAACCCGTGCCCATTCACAAACTTCACTGAGTGGGAAAGACTGCTATAAAATAGAACACAGATTCCTGATGCTCCTAGAGTGGCAGATGACATTATAATTTAACATAATCCAATAATTTAACAAAATCTGTAAACCAATAAACACTGTGTCCTGGCACCTTTCATGGATATGTCACTGTGTCCTTCAAAATCAATTCATCCTACTGTAGGCTCTTGGTTCTTCAACAATGAAACTTCAAAAAGTGATGAACATCACCACCGGATTCTCCCTCATACAAACTATAAAGAAAACATTTACTAATAACCTTGACTATTGATCAACTCCAGGTTTCCTGCAATTCTCAACTTTTCACACAATTCAGCATCCAAGAAAAGAATTCAGGTTTCAAAAAGATCCTCAATTCTTTAAGTCTGCAAACCAATCCAACCCTCATCCTACTCTTTTCAGTCTGAAAATACTTGTACCTGAGGTAGACATTTCTATCACTTTCTTCAGCCAGGTGTTTAACACTGAAATTTAACTCCATTTCTCTCACTCTCTTTCACATCACTCCTGACAACTTTACAAGAAACTTAAATTTCTTATCTCTTTTTACCATACCCAATCAAGGACCGTAAGAGAGAAGTGGCAAAAATTCCTCTCCAAAAAACCTCCTTCATCTCAAAAAACCCACTCCTTCCAGCTTCCCTGTACATCAACATACTTGTACTGTTTCACTGCAAAGAGGAAGGGGAAGGAGGAAAAAAAAAAAGCATTCCTGGCTCCATACTAAAGCCCTGTGCTATAACCCTCCCTGTACCATCAGCTAGCTTGCCTCTGTCCCAGGAGAAATACAGCTGGGGTTCAGTCAGTTTAAGAGGAAAACCAGCTTACATAGATTTAAAATAAATAAATCAATACTATATTAATTTACAAATTAGCTCCATGTTTTCAAGTTATATAGGACTTCCAACATAAATCACACTTATCACAAAGAAGAGTAATGCTTTTGCATTGCCCTACATATATCTAAGAGATTTTATGGCAAAGATTTCACCATCTTAAGCTGCCACATCCAAATACATACAAAAAGGCACAAACAGCAAGCCATAAAATTATTTATACGAAATAGAGAAATTAAACAATGCTGGCTCAAATCACATTTACAAACACATTACAAGCAATATTATAATACTTTCCAAAAACACTCAATAAAGAAGCAGCTATACTGGTCAAAATCATGAGCCCACCTATCCACCAGGTCTTTTAAGGCTTTCTAATTTTTTCATATCCCTGGACAAAGTGAATACATCAGAAAAGTGTTGTGATTATATAAACAAGGAATAACTGTTGGTAAATTAGACTATCAATCAGACTTACATCATCTGTTTATTGACTTTACTGGAAAACGTTTACTCTGCATGTTAAATAAAAAACAGAACACCACCCCCCCCCTCCAAACTTCCAGATAATTATGTATCTTAATTAAAATAAAGCTTTTAGGCACCACACGCTTACTTTAATACAACAGCTCTTTTACTAATTCACACTCCTCCTTCCCTTTCCCACTACTGGTCAAAAACAAATTTCTGCAGTGAAAAGAAATTCGCCTTTAAAAAGTGAATTGTGGGTAAAAGGATGAGATTATAAATAGCAGCTGGGTGGAGCTCCTTCAAGAATGAAGGCACTTGAGGACCCCGGGTACTGGAATCACCAAGTGTAACACTTTCTTCTTCAAACTAAGCTAATTAAAGGAGATAAGCGTGGATTATAAGCACTGGAAAGGTAAAGCATAACTTCTGCCTGCAATAACTATGCAACTAGTACAATAATATATGGCAAAGTAACATATAGAGCATCTCTTCTGAAATTGCTATATATAATTATATGTAATTCACGAAGACCAATGCCATGTAGGAACGCTCCAGCCTGTCAGCAAACATTTACCTTCCTTGGTTGTTTGATGCTTTCTCTTCCTGCAGCTCCCTGAATTAATAAATATGTTCCAATTTTTCAAGAAATGAAGCAGGTATACTAGAGACAGAAATCTCATTCAGTACGGAAACAGGAACGTTCCCCAGAGCACACTCAATCACATGCACTAATTAACAGCCTTGCTGGTACCAGCAGCATATCACTCCTTGCTACCAGAAGAGGATGACATACTTTTCCAGTGGGTTTTGTTAATGTGCACTAAAACAATTAGAGATGTAAGAATTCGAGGTTTTAACCCTGGATCCCGGTGACCCAGCGCTCCCAGTCCACCCATGGCACTGCTCTCCCTCATTCAAGTTCCCGCTCTTGATGGTTTCCCCTTTCTCAGGGCTGCATTTCACAGCGGACGGTTCTCCGCTGTTCAGGATTACCAGGAGCAAATAAGCAGCAAATGCTCTCGAGACTCCTGGCTGAAGGAGCTGCTGGTGACCCACAGCGTCACCAACATCGGCCCCGCCAGAACACCAAGGACACTGTCACACCAAGTGTTAGCGCGTCTTTACCCACCACACAGTTCAAGATTTCTCAGGACCCGACAGCAAGGCTAAATTTGGTCGTATTTCATAGGCCATCATAAAACACCAGCGCAATATCTTGAACTGCATTTCAAAACTTCATAGCACGGAGTAGTTCAAGAAAATGAGTCTCTTTTACAAATCACTGTCTCTCCTCCTTTCTCCACCTCCTGAAATCCAAACTAGAGCCTGCTGAGCTGCTACAGTTAAAGGTAATAGCTGAGGTAAACGTCAGATTAAGCGATACAGTTTTGTCAGACTAAAGCAATTTTTAGTAAGACCCATAAAATGGTGTTGGACAACCTTAGAGCCATTGATAAACGCAGCTTTAAACCATCATGACGATCGTTTCACCACCTCTTTTCAGTCGCACCAACGCAGACGGTGGAAAGCACCCTGAACATTAGGCTGTTATCACATACAGCGAGTTAGTTCGTCAAGGAGAAAATCTTTATAAACAAAGACATGACATGGATGCCCGGAACACACCCCAGACTATATCAATTTAATGAAAAGGACATTTAAATATGTTTGAATGCAAATGAAATTGTTTATAACCTTGTACCAGGTTATTAAAATGGTTATTTAAGTAGTTGTAAAAAGAGGAGAGCTTGAGAGTTCAAAGCGTGGCTGCCCATTCCCACCCAGGGTCATTCAGTCCCAGCACAGAAGTAACACCCCCTACCCCAAAGAAATTGAGCTAAACGAGGCCAATGAGGTCAACAGTGCAAAGGGTCTAACACAGGGACTTAGACCTCACGTCTTCCGTGTAGACACAGTCTGAAGGCCTTGTTTGCACAGAGGTCCTGAAAGAAAGGCAGCAGGACAGGGCACGGGAGAGCAGCGGCAGACAAGACCCTTCAGGGAAAGATGCAGGGCAAGGGTGATGAGGATCAGAAAGGGAAGGAAAAAACCTGAAGGTTGTAAAGTCAAGGGAGGGCAACCTGTTAGAAGAAGAGCTGACGAAGTTGGCCAATACAAGAAGTGGATGATGGAGCACCGGCTCTGGAGCAGACCTCAGGAGACAAAGCCAAAGGTCCACAGGTTGAGGGGCACCTGTACCATGATGACCATGCCAGCGGGCATGCTGCACTGCGAAACGGCTGCTGCTCCGCTCCCGAGGAACCCCGACAGCCGCCGCACCAGTGCCATTAAGGGTATGGCATCAGGAGGGGTTGGTGGCCTAGGGACGGAGGAGCTGCCCAAAGGACAAGCTGTTTGAGCTACACTGCTAGCTGTAGAAGAACGAAGAGAGTTCAGACCACTGCCCAACAAGACTTGTGAAACGGTAAGTCTCCCAGGCTATAGGTGTGTGTAAGTAAGGTGGAAGCTGGACTATGAAGTAGTTAATGCTCCAGATAACTACCTAAACTACCAATAAATAATGCCTCTAAAACAGAGATGGTAGTCTGGGGAAACTGCTTTGAACGACAGGGCAGGAAAGACGGTGACGGTTTTCCTGTCCTTCCCTTCTGCCATTTTTATGAAATTGGAAGATGGTGGGGTGAAGGATTTAATCAAAATAGGTAGGTGAGCAGTTTTTTTGAGAGTAAGCAGTAAGGGTTTTTTAAAAAAAACCACCAACAGAAAATAGTACAGCACTACTTCATCTCCTGAAATACCTTTTATAATACCACAGATAAACTAACTCTATTTCAAACCTAAGTGTATTAGACAACTCCTGTAGGCCAAGTACCATCAATCTTTTATAGTATGAGCTTTACTACAAATGTGGATATCAAGATTGCCACAAAAACTCTCTTAGAAATATCAGCTTCTTCCATATCAAAATTTAAATTAGGCAAAGAAAACTTGAATTCCAAAACTTCACAGAAAACAAGGAACAAATCAGAGCAGCATGGGTTAATGTTCAGATACAACTTATCTGATCTAATCAACTATTCTGAAATAACTATTTCAATACTTACTAAGCAGCATCTATGAATCCCGTTTACAAATATCTGAGTACCTTTAGAAATCTCAAGATCACTATGCTGAAGCATTACGACTCTGCATCTGAAACTTCCTGACACATGTTGATGACTTCTTTTGACTTCCTCCCTCCCTCCCCTTTAATTGATATTACTTATCACTAATAAGCTGATCTAGATCAAAAGACAGCCAGGAAGGGAAAGTAAACAAAGTAGCACCACACCTGATCAAGTGCAGAACTACTCAAATTTCTTGCTACTTTAATTAAAAACAGTGGATAAACTATACAAATCTAGATCTAACAAAGTTAGAAGTAACAAGATAATTTAAGTAGTTTTCCACTTATCAATGCAGTACAGTATTACTTACCAAACAAATTACTTTTGTGCTGCTGAAAAGCAGCAGGATAGAATGCAATCTACAGTACTTCCTATTTATTATAAACCATTAAGTTGCTCAAAGTTTTTGTAAAAAAAAAAAAAAAAAAAAGCACATCTGGGAGACTTTACTTTCTTTCTCCAAACCCTGATACAGGAAGCTCATCCGAGACCATGCATTTGTAACCTTGTGCCTTTAACCTTGAAACTCTCTTCCATGCAATCCAAAGCTTCATTTGAAAATGGGTTCCAATGACTTTCCCCATAAATATAAGTGTTTCTTAAATTGACTGATGTGTCTTGAATTCAAAGTTAATTTAGGACCCTTCTCATGCCCCCACACCAGCCACTTACGCCATGGTTTTACAATGCACGAAGTAGAACTAAGCTGGTCCTGCTGCAGCTCCTTCCTCCCCAGGACCGTGTATTTCCACTTCACTCTTGCATCAGCACTGACTTTTGTCTGATAACAAAAGGAGCTGGTTAAGAGAATTAGGCTGCCCAAAAGCTACGGGGGAGGAGGGGGGGGAATGGAGGGAGCCTAGCTTCCTGTATTATTATCCCTGTATAGCAGTTATGTAGGTGTGGATATGCCGCACAGCTTTCACGGGATTGAAATCAGGACAACAACATAATTGTCTTTCTGGCCACACCTACCTGAAATCTCTTCTCACGCAGCAGGAAGCAAAGTCTTGCTTCCAACTACCCTCACCCATGCATCAGTTAAACAGTAACACTGGACAAAGTCTGAAATCCTAGCAGAAGGCAAAGTACGCTGCTTTTTAGATAACTTAAAGTTGTAGCAGTTCTAGCAATGTATAGGCTAATCGGAAATGTTAACCTGTATTTAAAGGGTTAATCTCTATTGTTGAACTTTATTAGAATGAACAGAAATTGCTGCTTTAAACTCCAGTCACCCTCTTCAAAGGGAACAGAAGTAGATCTAAAAGATAACCGCTATGCTTTGGGAAAAATTCTTTGAGGTAATTTCATAGTGTTGTATTTCGGTTTTTACCATAAAAGTTAAGATTTGCTCATTCCACTCAAAGACCCACTACCCATTCTTTAAACAAGTGCTTTGACAAAATGAATCAAGCTTACTGGTTTCACCTTCCTGTCACTGGTGGCAGCAAGTTACAAATTTCTGTGGGAACTTAATTACATTTCAGCTTAAAGTACAGGCAAATGAAGCAACAACCCTGGTAAACGGACGCTGTCCCTGCCTGGGATGACTCTGGGTGCAACATCTGTCTTCTCACAAAAAAGCAACAGAAGCTTCAACAGGCTTATGATAAAGGTCAGTCCCTACAGAACTTACACACCTGAAAGGATGAGTTGAGCCAAAGACTGTATTTATCCTCAGTCTATACCACGCATGGGCAACAAGCCAGACAGTGATCCTAACGCTGAAAAATGATGGGAAAAATATCAATAGGCAAGACACCACGATGAGGAAAGGAAGCAAGTGCCCAACGCATCCCAGCTAAACCTCAAGTGTCATGTGAAGTAAATGTAATGTACTTCAGCTAAACTATTATTTAAAGTTATTTGGGACCACCCCCCCTGCCCCAAGACATCAAACTTAAGACAGAGAATGCTTTTTTCTGTATGCCTGATACTGCTCCTACAAAGCCTTCTAAATTTCATGTCAGCCTTATTTCTATCAATGTCTTATTCAGAACATACTAAATTGAAACTTTGTTTTTTTAAAAAATAAATCTTAACATACACTACAGTTTTGGATTTCCCAACTACTTGCAGGTATACACCATAATATGGAAGAATACCTGCATCCTGCTATGAAATACAGGTTCTGGTTATATTTTGCTACAATACACAAGTGTGCAAGTAGATAAACCAAAGTTCAGAAATGCAGGTGTAAGCCACCACCTAAAAGGAAAAAATCTGAAAGAATTAAAGCTTCCTCAAATTAGAGGAATCCATACTAAAGCACATTAGAACTAAAATTATAAATATTTTGATGCTGAATAAACAGAAATTTGAGGACTTGCCTATCTATTGAAATACAACCTTATGTTTAACTTTGCAGGAGTGAACAAGATTGCTCTACTGAAATACACACAAAGAAAACATTAGCCTTGCAAGAAAACACAGATATTTTTTTTTTTCCTACTAGCACGCTACTTTTGGGTAAATATTAGGTCTGTTGTGTAAACACTTATTATTTGTTACTATTGCAAACACTCTTGGCATTTTATTTAAAAAAGGCTGCTTCAAGTAATTTTTTTTTTACAGTAAGTATACAGTATTGAAAAAATAAGACTAGGAAAAATCTGATTGGGAAATCAGCTAAAGGGTAACACCTGAATTTCTCAGAATACATGCTGTGAATTAAACATTTCCTTCTACCCAGGGTGGGGAGGGATGGCACGTAACAGTTGTGTGCGCAGGCAGAACCCCAGCAGCACAAGAATGACTCCTGAAACGCTCCCCACCCCGAGACTCAGCTACAACGTGTGGGAAAGAGTCAAGATTCCCTTACCCCAATTTATAGCTTAATGTTGGAATAACCGAAATTAAAAAAATAAAAATGCTGTTGAGTCAACGCAAAGTCAATTGATTCATTCCAAGTGCTTTTTCACTTGGTAGGATCACATTTTAGTGGCTGTTAGCTTATTAAGATTTAATGGCTTCATCAGGGAAGTAATGCTTCTTCATCATATTTTGAGGACTTCTAAAACTAGAATTTTACATGACTGCCAATACAAAACCACAAGTCACCCTTCCTCTTTTTCAGACCTAGATAATGCAGTGGGATGTGAACATGCATTACAACTATGTAATAATAAATACAAGACACTGATTAAGTTAATACACATTAGTTCATGTGAGTATATCTGGAATATGATAAATCAGATGAGTTATTTGATTTTGCATATCTAAGTTCTACTACAGAAAACTCTGAAGTTCACAAATGCTCTAATATTCTTTCAGAAAATCTATAAAGCTGTAAAAGTTCTGCAAAGCCTTTAATCTAGCCGAAGCTGACTAAAATGAGACATAACCCTCCCGAAACTTAAGAAAAGCAAGCATCCCAGTTCAGATCAACTGGGCCACAAATGTCAAAGAATATATTTGCTGTTTTCAAATCAGGAAGACTTGATTAGACTATAAGCTATAGAGCACCAGCTAGATCAGGCTTTAAATTTTGTTAAATCCAAAAATCAGTCAATTCATATTTTTAAGAAGACGATATTATTAAGTTTTGACCTGCAGGTATTTCAAATGTAATTAGGGTTTCTTTGTCCTTCTTAACTACTCGTTTATAGAAATGGAAACTGGCTGGTTACAAGGTGTGTGGCAGGCGTAGGGAGGTTGCCATTTTCCAAAGCTCTGCTTCTCCTGCCCAAGCTGCCACCCCTCCACTCCACTCGCAATCACAATTTCTTATCGGATGAGCAACCTGCAGCCCAGTATTTTAATGGTGTGCATGTAACCCCCCCAACCTTGGAAGGTGTGAAAAACTTATTTACCTTAGTTTCACTAGTGCAAAGAAGCAATTTTCACTTCCATGTTCAGTTGCTATAAAGACCAGTTTGGGTTCAGAAGAGAACTCTAAAATGGTCAGAATACAAAAGCCACAATTCAGCACACAGGTCCTTGACTGCTCCATCTTCTAGACAGACAAACAAGATAGATCTATTTTATCTGACTCACGATAAAGAACTCAAATTCCCACCCCTTACCCTGCACAACATCTAATGATTAGACATACTATGTCCAAATGTTCTCAGTGAAGCACAGACATAGTCCAGATGATTACAATAGTTCTTAATTATCAGCAATTGTATGTAATTATGCCTATCGTAAAAGGCTGCTGTACACAAAACAAACATTAACACAAAACCAAATTGCAAAGCAAAGGCTGACCTTTAACTGGTATCCCTAGAAACACTTTGGCTAGCTAATGGGTACTACACAACATTCAGATATTTGCATTTTCTATTTTAGTGTATTCTGAAATGCCAATACATTAAAAGATAGTCAGGTTCACTGATTACTTTAAGAATTTACTTGCATTACATAATTGCATACTGTACAAATAAGATGGAACCTCAAAGATCAACTTTAAAAGGAAGAGTTCTGTCGTAAAACATTTAGCTTCATGTTTTAAAAATGCAGATGGGCAGTAAGACCAAGGCTTTAAAGCTTCACCTACAAACGTCGTTAGAAAGCTAAGGAAATGGTCTTGCACTCCAAAACATTAATACAATACCAACTGTTACTCTGCTGCTTCTGTCCAGGCAATCATATTTGACAATTTCGTTATGATTCTTCACGATACATGGAAGATGTAGTCTTGTTCAGAGTAACTACTACACCATTTCTTATCTTAGTCCAACTCAGTAAGCTATTGCATATACTGGCACGTACACCACAACGTTCCTTATCACATCTTCCTTTACGCACCTGCAGAATACTTACCACGTTTCTGTTGCTTTGTGGGTGAAAACGTGAAGTTGCCGCACAAAACATTATTCTCTTTCTCAGCCTTGCAATAGAACTTAGGAGTAAGAGGTAACCTAGCTATTTTAAATGAAGTTTGGACACAAGCTCATTTTCAGCATTCCTGCTACGGATCTGAACCAGAGCTTGACAAGAGATGTCAGTATCTAAATCCAAAAATCTTTGCCTTCCTAAAAAATAATTTCCAGATATTTAAATGCTTGTTAATATTAGAGTTGCTAAACTAACTGGAGTTCAGGACATTACAGAACTCGTTCACACAGTTCATGTTCTACCCCTCTAGCCACATCCTGATAGAAGCAACCAGACTATTCATAGATTGTTTTTACTTCAAATTAAACCAACAAGCCCGAGAATGTTGTTCCACAACCATGCTCTTGCACAGCAAAGCCAAATCGAGGTTTCTTTCCTGTCCCCATGTTCCACTTCATCACCTCCCTCCGTTGTGTTGATGCAGCTGTTTTTGTGAGACAATACTGAAAACCAGCAATGATACCCAGCTAAGAAAGTGGGGTTTATCGTGGGTGGTTTTTAAAAAAAACAACAAAACCCCCCCCCGAAGTATCACCACTCCAGCCACGTCACTGGTTGTTTTCAGCATTACTCCAACGACAGTTGTACTGATGTAGATTATGTGGAGTTGATGAGCAACCAAAGTAGCAGCTTTCCAAGTGCTGCCACTGGCGAAAGTCCTGACGTACTATACCAGAAGAAACCACGGGGTGATCTAGCCCATTGCTCCCTACACAGAAAGCATCTATGCCGTGCCTGGCAATTACTGTACGATCAGTTCTTAGATGTCCAGAGGTGGATCTTTCATGATGTTCCTCAGCAAAATGAGGATTCCCTCCCAGTTTTAATTATTCTTCACACAGATCACTTGTTCCTAAAAACTTTTGTTCCTGAACGTATTCTATTTACAGATCAATTGTGATTAAGGCAGCACTGAAACTCCTCTATCTTAGTCCACAGGACCTTTGCTTTGTCAGGCAAAGCTCTTCTGTTGGGTGGACAACTACTAAAACTTCTTTAAAAGAATATTAAAAAGTGTTAATGGTCAGAGTTTGGCACAAAACATCTTAATACTTTTTATTATTTAGCCATTACAATGCCCCCTCCTTGTTCTGACAGATGATATACATCAGACGGTGCACACTCAAACCTAGCTGTGTTTTACTTTAGTTTCAAGCCTTCCTGTCTTTGTAGGTATTGGTTCAATGCGGGTTTTGTTCCAAAAAACACATGAAAGGATCTGTTTCCGAAGCGCAGCCAGTGCTTAAAGTTTTTTTCTGATCCCTGACTCTGCAAACTGATCTATGCAGAGAGATACTTTTGTGGAGCGCCATTTAAGTCAGATCAACTTGCAGGATCCACACCTCGCTCACCAATATACTCCAAAATAGCTCAAGCAGTAAAACTGCACAGATTATCAATATACTCCAAAATAGCTCAAGCAGTAAAACTGCACAGATTATTTGTAATATGCAGTATACCAAATTATGGTACACTGCATGGCCTGCTGACTATGGCAAGATGCTGTACCCTAATGACATGAGCTATCACTCAGATTGCTTCAGCATGTTCTAGAAATCCCCAGTTTTCAGACAGAAGCTGCTGCCTTGCTAAGGAAACGCAGGCGTTCAAAGAGCTGAAGGAGGCCTTGGAGATACTGGTATTATAAAGTCTTTATACAACATCTTTAGGAGAGGCTTAACGCAGGAAGCTGTTTAACTTGCAAAATCAAGGTTGCATATCAGGAACGTGAACTAAGACACACAAGAAAGCCATCAAAATATCCAGGCTGTGATCACATCATCTAGATGGCAACCTCCATAACACACCTAACGGCTTTCCCAGTCTAAAAATAAAACAAATCTTTTCCTGCAGAGCTCCATTACAGCATAAATCGGAATACTAACAGCAAGTATTTTAGTTCTAAAGTAAACAACTATGTATACATTTTCTGCTCCTAGTTCCTCCTTGATTAAAAAAAGCCCTCTGAGGCATTAACAAAAGGATTCATGTTGCAGTCTTACAAAAGAGAAAATTGAGTTGTTGCCAATTTTATTTTTTTAAATAAGCACCATCTTGGAAGTGTAATTAGTAGCTCAAAAGTACATGTTAAGCATTTAAACAGCTTTTTCTATGGGACCTGCCTAAGCATTTGCAAACTCTTTAAGACTTCAACTGCAGAAATCGCTCAATGTAGAAATCGTGAGTGCAGGTCCCCAATCTTATGCCAAGCTTCCCTGTTGAGTGGATTTCGACAACCCAAATTCAATGTAGGAACATAAATTATGTCACTTAATACAATGCTAATAATCTTGCAGAATATTGTACAATAATCACACTTCCAAGTGTGCAGCACCAACACCGAAGAGGGAATACAAAACAGATGAAACCCTGCAGTGACTCAGTTTGAGCAATTCATGCAGAAAGCTTTCAAAATTACACCATGAAGAAGTCTAAATTTAGACTGGATTCAGTAATGTCAGTAAAGTATTTTGACACTGAAATCAGTGTAAAATCTCAACATACAGATTAAAAAAACCCAGATACATTTTATGCAACGGGGCAAGGGTCAACCTCTGTCTCGCGCAACTAGGACTAAAATCTAGAGGTAGGGTCTGTTGAGCTTGTTTTTGTGGGGTCTTAAGGACAGTGGTAGTTTTTTCAAGCTGATCAGACACAATCGTAGCCTTTGAATACTATACATTTCTCCTAGCAAAAAAAGCCCTACGGGAATAAGTGACAATTTAGTATAGTCTTTCAGTTCTGAAGATTGAAAGGCATCTTCATTCATAAAGATACCATCCGCACACGGTCTTCACTTAACGTGGCTCCACTTGGGCCAGGGATTAGTGTCACAAACTACACACATACATGTGTACGGCCAAGACGACATGACAAAACCAGAGAATATTTAAACCTCAATATTCAGTTAGCAAACAGAAGCAGGGCCTCGGCAGCAGGTGCTGCACAACTGGAAGGAGGAATTCTGGTTCACCCCCCGGCTGCCTAGGCACGGTGGTAATCCAGATAGTAAGACACGCTGCACTACAAACGAAAATACTTAGCTTTTTGGTGATAGATTAACAGGACCGTTTTTATTTACACTGCCACACTTTAAAAAAATTAGATGCTTTTGTTTGTCTGTTGGGAAAGAATTTTTAGTTTGCTCAATCTTGGGAGCATCCGACCCCATTTTAAAGACAGTGGTTTCTATCACGAACACTGCACTTGCTTAGAAGAATGTCTTCCTAATATCTAGTACAGCCTGATCTTAATGATATTTACCTTGAACGGTACCATGCTCATTCAATCTGTGACCTTTCGTAACACGTTTTCAAGTCTTCATATGCAAAACATCAAAAGTATTTACCCGCCCATGCAATATTACAGTCTCATCTATCTTTATATTTCAGTTCTTCCTCTAAAATTCAAGCAAAGTAAACAGCCTGAACCCATGAAGACTGCATTCAGAGTTCAACTTCAAAATGCAACCAGAAAAGAGATGCATGGCAGTATCCTTGTTATAAACGGACTGATCCAAGCGATTCAGGTGAAAAGTGAACAAAGAGTTAATCCAAACGCGAAGGGCTCCATTTCAGTAATAGCATGAATAAACCCCCACAGAAGGCTTCATTGCTAGCAGCAAACTCCACAGAGTCCAGATGAACCAGCAGGAAGAACAGAGGGCGGATAATCCTGTAAAATTACCCCAGTGGAAATGCTGATAAATTCCCAATTACGAGACCTGCTCTAGAATGAAAAAAAATGCGAGACACAATACAATTACCAGTCAACACTTGCACATCTTTGTATTTAAGCCAGACAAATACCACAGGTATTTCTTAATCCCTTGAATTTTGAATTAGTTAGCCATGGTGGCGAAATCTAGATTAAGAAAATAACCCCCAGAAATCAAACAAAAAACCTTAAGATCTGCAACTCTAGTCACAAAGCAAATACCTGCCTGTGGAGTTATATTTTCAGTAATACCATTTTCTAAGCATTTGTGGAAGTACAGATAACTGTATTTTAAAAACCATGGCAAACCCCCTGTTTTACTGTATTGGTTCTGAATATATTTCTTGTATTCACAAAGCAAAGTAAGCTGCATGTGAATTTTTAACGGTTGTGGAAAACCTGCTGATAAAAGACGTGTTCACAATACATATGTATACCAGGATAGAGACAGGTGTATAGATACGTACTCTCCTAAAGCCTTGTCCGAGCCCAGGCTTAAAATTCTCCAGAGAACGGTCACTGCGGGGAGCTGCCCCGGGAGCGGGGCGGCAGGCGGGGAGCGCGGGAGCTGCCGCCCCGCTGCGGCTCCCCAGGCCCTGCACACCTGCCCGAGCCCAGCAAACGCAGTACAAATCCCCTCCTAATCAGCTCAATTAAGGAGTAATTGCCGCCCGGCCGCCGGCCCCGCCGCCACCCCCGCCCCAATTCCCCTCTGTTTATCCCTGCATGCGTCCGTCCCGCCGCCTCACGTGCCAGCGCTCGGCCCGCCTCCCGCGCTCCCCCATTGGCCGCCGGGGCTGGCAATCACGCCCCGCGCCTGCCTCGCCGTTTCCCTCCGCCGGAACGAGCCAGGGCCGCTCCGGGCCCCGGCGCCAGCGAGGCCTCGGCTCCCGCGGCCGGCAGCTCCTTCCGGAGCAGGCGCGGCGCTCCGCTGACAGGCAGCGCTGCCGGCCCTCGCTGCGCCCCANCGAGCGAGAGCCCCCCCTCCAGGCCGGGCGCCGCGGCCGCCCCCCGCGGCGGGGGCCGCCCCTACCTGTGGCTGCAGCATCCCCGTCCCCCCGCCGCCCTCGCTCCGCCGCCTGCCTGGCTCTTTGTTTCCTGCCGCGGGCCGGACGGGAGNCGGGGAGGCAGCGGCACGGGGAAGCCGTGCGCCGAGGGCGGACGGGCAATTACCAGATTGATGTCATTTCCCTCTGCCTTTGTTTAATTATTTTAAACTCAATTGCACAGTGAGGGGGGGGGGGGGGAAACAAANAGAGCAGCTCCCCCCCGCCTCCTCCTCACACTCATTGAAAGCAAACAAGCATCATGGCGGCGCTGGCGGCGGCGGCGGCTGCGGGCGCGCCGGCCCTCCTCCTCCTCCTCCTCCTCCTCTCCCTCCGCCCCGCCCGCACTCCGCGCACGCTCCGCGGCCGCGGAGGGGGCAGGAGGCCGGGGCCAGCGCGGGGGTACCCGCGGGTGGAGGGGGCTGCGGCGGAGCTGGGGAAGGGGCCCGTGGGGTGGTAGAAGGTGGGGAAGGCCCGTGGGGGGATGTTGCGGGGTACCTCGGTAGGAATCGGGGGGGCGCGGGGGAGGAGGGAAGGAAAAGTGGGTGAAAAGTAACGTGTCGGCTGTATCGTGACACACGAGACCAGTGTAAGTGGTATATCGCAGGGAAACGGTTTCTAGTGGGAGCCCAGGAAGCCTAATTAAAATAGTCACTTGTTTGAAAAAGAAGTTTTAAATTCTCCTGNTCTTTCTTGTTTTTTTTTATTTTTTTGGGAGTGGGTGCGGCGGGGGGGGGGGCGGGGGGCAAACAAACACAAAACAAAAACAAAACAACAACAAAAAAATCAGGCTTCTAGATGCCATTACGCTAATTTCTCTTAATTGCCTTCGCGATGCAAATAAACCCGGGCTCGCTGCGAGCCGCCGCCCGGCCCGGCTCCCTCCCGCACTGCCCCCCGGCCGGGCAAGTTCCCGGCGGCGGAGCCCCCTTTCCCCGCCGCTCCCCGCTTCGATACCGGACATTTCCCACCGCCTCCCGGGGCGCGGAGCCTCCCCCGGGCGTCCCCGCAGCAACACCCGCCCGGGGCTCAGCGCTTCCCTCAGCGCCGCCCCCCCCCTCCCCCGAAGCCCCCTCAGGCCCGG
>VZTQ01011169.1:301159-350872 GCA_013400755.1 Pelecanoides urinatrix
CCTCCTCCTCCTCCTCCTCCTCCTCTCCCTCCGCCCCGCCCGCACTCCGCGCACGCTCCGCGGCCGCGGAGGGGGCAGGAGGCCGGGGCCAGCGCGGGGGTACCCGCGGGTGGAGGGGGCTGCGGCGGAGCTGGGGAAGGGGCCCGTGGGGTGGTAGAAGGTGGGGAAGGCCCGTGGGGGGGTGTTGCGGGGTACCTCGGTAGGAATCGGGGGGGCGCGGGGGAGGCGGAAAAGTGGGTGAAAAGTAACGTGTCGGCTGTATCGTGACACACGAGACCAGTGTAAGTGGTATATCGCAGGGAAACGGTTTCTAGTGGGAGCCCAGGAAGCCTAATTAAAATAGTCACTTGTTTGAAAAAGAAGTTTTAAATTCTCCTGCAAAAGTCCGAATCGGGACCTCAAACTCGCAGTAGACGTGCTCAGACAAAATGTGGAGGGTGTGCTGAACGCTTTTCAGGAAAGAGGATGTCTTTATATGTTTGCGTCTTTAATGGCAAAACAATGCCCTGATCCTCCGCTGTGACATTTGCACGGACAGCGTTGATCGTGAAATGGCCACCAGAATTGCCATCAGCACCTTTGTGAAACTCGGGTTACGGCTCACATCATTTTCTCTCCTGAACCGATAACTGGATGTGTACTAAGGTAGTTGGAAAAATGAAGGACATTCTTGTTAAGTGTTGTTCTTACTGCCCCTGTGCAACAAGACTTTACAGTAAGATGAGAGATAATGGGGAAGTGCTACCCATGGTGTAGTACTGGCCAAAATCATAAATAATGACTTCCAAATGAAGGATTTCCTCTGATTTTCATAGAGTTAAAAAGTTCAAGCACTGGTGATGCAGCAGCAAATGTGTGCTTGGTATGCCCCACCTCATCGACAGGAGGAGTAACGAAAAAACCATTATCCCAGATACACGACCCTACGTCTGAACTGGGAAAGCTGAAAAAGAATTGAAGCCTCCTCTGTTTAGGTATAACTGGATATGTAGCTGGAAATAAATATCACTCACACTGTTGTGCAGCAAGACGTTCTCTTTTAACATAATTTAAAGGAGGAGGGTACCTGGCCGTGCTTCTGAGGAACACCACCGATGACCACCCAGAGCAGCGCTTTGGAAAAGATGACTGGTGTGCTGCGAACCAAACCTGACCGCAGAACGTCCTCCGTGGAAGGGCTTTGACACTTTGTTGGAAATAATCCTGCTGTACTTCAGATTTCTGTTCAGCCTTATCATACCGCATATCTGAAATGCTCTGGGATGATAAACTATCCCCTCGCCGCATGGCGCAGTCCTGTGCCGGGGATATCTGAGCTAGCTCCGTTACGGGCTGCGGCACAGGCTCTGGCAGAAGAGCCGTATCTGCTTCCCGGGCTTGGCTGGCTCTGGAGAGCTGACAGTCGTTCAGAACTAACTCGAGTAGCTCTACTTGTCATTCTCCTGCGCTGCCTGTCTTCTTTCCGATAACCAGCTGTCCCACACATTCTTCAGTTAATACTTTCTAGGTCAGATATGGCCTCAATAGGCTATATCATTTTGCCCAGAGCTAATTCTCCAAAAGCAGTAGGAAAGTCTTTGAATACGTTGCAGGATTTTCCAGGAATTGCTGCTCAGCAAAGAAAATTCAGCTGATCATAAGTCTCTCGAAAAACGCTTGCGGGGAAACTTCATTCCTCCGGGATGGATGCTGGGATAGTGTTACAGCAGACTTGGAAAGGTCTGCTGGCCTTCATCACTGCAAGTGGAGAACAAATGGCAGAAAATACTGGTAATTCTCAAATAACTGAGATAAGCAAGAAGAGCATTAGAGGAATCATTTAAAAGCAATTAAAAATAATTCTGTATTATTGCCCATTATATAAGCTAACAGGACATCCCAGCAATTTGGCAGATTTCAAGTTAACTCTCTGATAACTTTACAGGTTATTTATAAAAAACCCAACAATATTTGAAAAGCCTGAAGTTACGGCCTTTTATGTCAACAATTTTCCTTTGAACTGCCAGCTTGCCTATGTGGTTTGAAACAGCAGAATGAAGTAAAATCAGGTATGTGGGGTTTTTTTTAGAAACTCTTCTGCTCCACTGAATTTCCTGTGCAGAAGTGCTGTTGCTCGTCTGTACGTATGATTAACTTTTGCTCCCTGTAAGTGTTACCAGACCTGTAACCAGGCAAACACTGGAGCAGATGGCCAGTGCCAGGATCGGTGTTTCTGGTCTGGGTGCTTAATGAGATCTGAGAGTGTAATATGAGCCTCTTTCATTTTGTCTGTCTCGCATGGCAGATATACTTCGTGCAAGTGCTCTTGTTGCTCAAGGTCGCAGATTCATCAATCAGAAGAGCCCTTCCCATTAATCTTTTGCCTGCCCATGAGAGTTTCTATACGTCTCGGGAGCTGCCGTGTCCCACGGAGTGCCATTGCCCTGAGTTCGGGACAGTACTGCTGTTAAAGACAACCAGGTTAGAGCAGAAATTAGTCCCTTTTTTAACACAATGTTAAATTTACCATACTCTGAGCTTAAGTTTTCATTCATTAGCCCTAAAACAAAAATACCTTTTTGTGCTGTGGAATAAGGCTTCAGTTGGGCCAAGCCTTGCTTGTGACACACAACCACGTGTCCCACAAAACGAAGGTGAATGCCCGACGACATTTCTGACCTTATACCCAGAGCCAGAACCATTTGCTGTGAGTAGTTTAAAAACTCTTAGCACCCCTGCCATCTCCCCTCTTCGTGCACGCACCCAAGGCAGGGGCTGGGGAGCCTGGCGGGACCCGGGGAGCGCTGGCTCCGTCTTACCAACACTTACAGCCGTTGTGAGGTCCTGGTGCCTCTGTGCACTGACGGAGGGATGTGAAACTTGTGGTGGAGAATTGTCTTTGTGGCTGAGCTATGGTACTTTTCGCTTTGTTTAAATCACCAAATTTGGTGAAGCTATGCTCTTTAGAAATATCTATATACAGTTGTACAGCAGAGGCTTGTTTGACTTCTAAATTCTTTGTAGTAAAAGATACATCCTTCATCCTGCATGGCTCATACATGATGGGTGAGCTGGAGAGACATCACCCCATCCTGAGAGAGAGCAGGTACAGAGCTGTCATGGCTTGTGGAAGCTCCTGTGTCTGGGCTTACAGAAGAGGGGAACAAGGAAAGGCTCGGTGCGCCCCCACTTTCGGCACAGAAAGTGTGAAAAAAACGTAACTGGAGGCAAGAAATGAAGCAGAGGAGGCGAGCAGAGCTATGGCAAAGCAGGGGAGGTAATGAGGAAAGAAGGGAGTCACTGGGAGGAGGAGAGGGATCCCAAACAGGAGGGCAGAGCTTAGTTATGGTCTACGTTTCAATATATCTGGGTAGAGAGACAGGGATCTGAACTGCGGGATAGCTTCCGTGGCTATCGAGATCAGTGGGATCACTGCTCTGAACATGGGACATTCCTAAAATGGCAGGTACTCTGAAAAATGAGGACTTGGAGCACTCATATTGTACATCTAAAATCATTGCATGCTTAATGATTTCAGCCTTAAGTTTTATGGCCTGTTCTCCATCTACTGAGTGAATGTAAGAGCATCTTCTGTCACAGTTGGATAGTAAAGATAAATCTTTGATGTTTATTGAGCATTAAAACTACAGTGAAAGCCCCATACAAAAAGCATTGAGGCAATTAATATTCCTGCTTTCCTCTGCATGGAATGGAGTTCAGTGGTTTCCAGAATACTTGTATATAAAAAGATAATTGAAAACTCCCCTTATGCGTATCCACAACAGAGCTGAATTAAGGAATTTTAATCCTGGAATGGCACAATTTGTAGGTAAGGGCTTTGCAGCCTTAGCATTACTTCAATATGCATTGTTACACAAAAATGGTCTAAGTACTTAAACAGAAGTTGAATATGATCAAAAGCTTTCTTTCTAGAAATATCTGCATTTAGTATGAAGACTTCCCTAGTGAGAGAAGAATTTCTAACTCCTTTGTGCCAGTTATGGATACTAACACTTAGCTCTGCCACCACCTGAGATGCTTATGCCATGTTTAGATGACTGTTACAATTTCTTAGATATTTGATCTGTTATCGAGACTGTAACAGTTTAAAATGTGTGCTGAATCTTGTTCTTTACCTTAAGCTTGCAGGTCTGCGGAGCCTTTAGGCAGTAATATTTTCTTGTGTGTGCATTTGTGCTACGCTGTAGTAGTAAAGTAACAGCTCTAAGAATACCATAATTCTTACTTGTCTTAATCAAATATTAAAATCTGAGCACTGTTAAGAAGCTGGAATTGTGAACCATGATGTTGTTTTCCTCATTGACATTTTTTAGGTACAGGCTGATTCTTACAAATTTTTGTCTCTAGAATCACCTCTCCAACTCTTGGTTACCTTTCTCCAAGAAGATGACTATCTTTTCATATTAAAATTAAGTTAATGATAGGAAAGAAAAAGTAAAAGCTATGACCTGCATGCACTCATTACACAGGCAGAGCTCCTGGTTGCATCCAAAGCACTGCGAAAGGAGCACAAGGCTTTGCCTTTCACGTAGAGCTTTCATGAATGTGAGTGAATAGTGAAAATTGCTAGGAAATACTTGAATGCCCAGTTATGGAGTCACAACTGAGAGGTTAAATGCCAAATAATGGCGGTATCGATGTAAGATGGAAGGATTCTCATTAGTGGAAAGCCAGCTGCTCAAACTACCTGTCCAGCTTTTTGGTCCTTTCTACCATATCGTCTTCTCTTTGTACCCCTTTTGGCGGTTTTTTCCCCTTCTTCTGTCAGCATCTTCTTTTTCATCTTTATTCGTTGTTGCTTTCTATGCTTTTCTCTAGCAACAGAAACATGTTTACTCGCAAGCTGATCCCATCTGTGCTCCTGCGCTGTAAAGCTTCCCCCTGCCGTGGCACCGCACGTCTGTTTGGTTTCGTACGACTGCTGGGAAGCTCCAGCCTTCGGGAGTGCCGGGCCGGCACACCGCGGGCCCGAGGGGCAGGTACCGCCGCCTGGGCCCCGCTTTGGGAAAAAGGGGCTGCGCAGTTTCTTGGGTAAGAAAATGCAGTAATACTGTAATCATTTGATGCCTGATAGTTTGCTGAAATGGAAGACTCCTGAGCTTCTAACTTAATTGGGTCTTTTACGCTTGCATGGTTTCCTACTCGTGAACCAGAATATATGGGGACTATAACTCAAATATACACTAAGCTGTCCCTGCTGCAGTCTCATACCTTGCAAATTAAGTAGGATCAGGACTCAAAAGAGATAACTAAGGAAACCTATGTCCTGGAGGAAATTACCACGAATTACAAAATGATGGTTTCTCTCTTAATAAAAAATGAACTAATGCTCCGGTGTGACGCTGTGGAACTCTTCAGCTTATGAAGGTCCTATCTTTCAGGAACTATATATGTTAATCCAGCTGTCATGCATAAATTCTCATTTGGGGCCTGATCTAATTCCCATTGAAGTAGAGATGGACTCAATCTACTTACATTTCTCCGTGCAGTTTCACGGCTTTCCACTATCTTCATCTGTTGTATCCCATTACTGTGTGTGGGTAGAGTTGCCACATTCCACCCATGACACAACTGTTTCAGTGGCAAGTGAAGTGATACGTGCATATGGTATATGCAGTCTTTACACAAACCGTATGCTTTCAGGCAGCTATCTATGTAATGGGGGGAAGTTATGGAGGCTGCTTGAATATAAAGTTCATTTGCTACATTATTAGAAGACGTTGCAAACTTCGTTTATCATTACCGTGACCTTACTTTTGATATTTGAGAGACAGAATGAGTGATTTATTGTTTACTTCTGTAAATTAGTAACTCAGTTTAATTAATTTGAATAACAATAAAATGGTTGCATGAAGCTTTTAGAATCAATCTCTATAATTTTCTTATTTCTTGTATCAAACCTTAGGCACAAATTGTACTTATATAATAGCAAGTGACTTCATACAATTTCCAATTACAGTTATGCATAGTCTTCCTTTTTCACTATTCACTCACATTCATAAAAGCTCTACATGAAAGTAAACTGTTACACATTTCCAAGATGTTAAATGTCCTCATTGCGGAATGTTTTGTATAGGAGATCATTATTTATCTGAAGAGTTTTGGCTAGGACAGTCTCTAGTGGGGAAAAAAAAACCTCCACTGAATTTATAAAGTACACTTTAATCATGGGACTATTACAGGCACTAATATTCTTTTTCTTTTCATTGGTAGTTACAAAAAAAAATACAAAATGACTGAATAAATTTAGCTAGTAAAGTGTGGATATTGCTATATTATCTGAATCAACAAAATACCTTCCTTAGGACACCAGGTTTGCAGAGAGGGGGGACAACATAGTATTGAGTGAAACACCAACACAGCCAAAATAATTAAACACTAAAACCCGGCAGCTTCTCATGGATCTACCCGTTAGATGGCTTCCCTGCTGCAGAGCTGTTGCTCTGGGAGGCCCTGGGGAGGGTTCACCTAAATAAGCGTGGGCGTATATCGCACGTGTCTGTGAGCCGCTCACCACAGCTGCCCTGTAGTCAGTGGAGGCTACAGTGGGCATCCTTGGGGCTGTGATGTCTTCTTGAAGGCCTTGAAGGCCGGCATTGGAGCTGAGATTGTGAAACTGGAAGAGGTTTGTTTCCAAGCGCCGGGAGACCTCCGTGAGCTGAGCGAGGCAGGGTGTTCACTGCTGCGAAGGGAAGGGCTTGACTCTGTCTACAGCCATGCTGGCTAAAAGGCTGCACCCCCAAACGGCATTTGCTCGGAAAAGGAGGAGAATCATTGCCTGCTTCTTGGGTGATCACTGCAGGTGACAGGAAGAAAATTTGTCCAACATTTACAGCTGGTGATTGGTGTGGTGCATTGAGGGTTTTTCCGCTCCTTCCAAAATATTAGGCACTTTGAATAAATGCCTTCCGTCAGGGTGAAATGCCAAGTTGAACAAGCCACCGATCTGACCTGCTGTTGTTTCCTCTGTGTCCAGAAATGTTGGGCTGCAAGATGGAAAAAGGGTCAAAAAGTTGTAGGATAAAAATCAAAGTGTTTGAGCCTAATGCAGCAGCCTCAGGCTAAATCACGTTTCCAAAAGTGTGGCTTTCAATATCAAGCCTGCTCCTGAGGAACTGGCAAATGCTCAACGAGCACAACACGCAGACAACTGGCAGCTTGAGTCATTTTTGCATGTGATTGTTGAATGTGACAGATTGAGAATAGCAAGGAGTACGAGTTCATGCTATGAGAGTGAAGTAACCCAGCGCCCGCTCGCTGGCTCAAGCCTACGGATAGGTGTGCAGTGCAGCGAAGAGAAATGCCATCCAGGCTTTGAAAAAAATGGGTTCAGCACACGTGTTATCTTCTTCCTTTGCTCATTTTAATTTCACCATAGATTGTTTCTTTCCTCTCTTTATGGCAGATTGAAAGTAAGAGAAGAGCCCTTGAAACATATTTGTAAAGCCTGGACTGCCATTAATTTACTCCCCTTTTTGCTTTTTTCTCTGAATACCTCTTGCCTTTCTACTTTACATGGATGCTGGATTGGCCTTTTTATTCCTTTGCAGTTACCGCTCCAGCACGTTGGCTGAACAGAAATGGTGTCAGATAAACCTGGGGTAAACGTGCTTCTAGAAACGATCACTTCCAAACCAACCCAGTGGAGGTTTGCTTTCAGAGCAAGCTGCAACAGGCTTGGGAAGGCCAGGGAAGCTACTGATGAAATCTCTGCCGCAATCAAGCTTTCTGTTGCAGTTGATCAAAATATTATATCTGATTAATTTATTAATTAAATTTAGCCATACTTTATTTTCATACTTTTGCTTGGAAAAGGTAACATCCTTCCCAATTTCTTGTTCATAAATGTTCAGTGTGTGACCTCTGCCAGCGCAGCTGAACGCATCGACTGTTCGAGACAAATCTGTAACGTGTTCTGCACCGAGTTGGTGTTTGAAGTTTGCTGCTCGGCTATGTAATGTTGTGTGTGAGGGATTACTTCATTTAACCTCTGTAAAACAGTGTGCTTGATTAATTAGTTGTAGAGGTGTTTGAGGGTGTTGGACGAGAGGCACCGTGGACCAGTGGCACCAGTGACATGTTGCAAAAGAAGCAGATGTAAAGACTTTGAGATGTGTAACTTTTATGCCGAGGGCCCTTGCAAACACAAAAGCCTCTGCACAGGCTGAGAAGGATAAAGGTGGATTTTTGGTGTGTCCAGAAGTTTTTTCCATTCATTTTCTCCTGTAAGATCTTATGTGTAACTATGGGTTCAGGACATATGTGGTTCTGGTTACAACAATTGGAACCAGATCTTTTTTTCTCCTTTAATTCCCTATTTGTCAAGATTCTGGGAGGATAACGATTCCTGGGAGTCCCTTGGCTGCAGTGAATGGTAAGTACCCAGACTGAGTCCACTGGTCTCCATTTTATTTTACAAGTAGTTATGGGTAATACGTTAACAGACGAAGAGCCCGGACCCTTGCTGCCTAACGTGCCGGGCACGCTCTGCTCGCTCACCACAGCAACAGAAAAAGATTAAATACATTCCTTGTATTTGTGAGCTCTGGGCTGTTATTCTCGCCAGCCTTAGGTGACTTATTGCTTCAGGCCTGCGTTGCTAGTTCGGACTTGACAACCTGGTGGGGATGTGTGGAAGGGATGTGACCTGTACAGAAATTTGTTTGTTTAAACCCGTATTAATTCAGCGAGTCTTTCGCCGTTGTTTGCCATGCTGGCTGGCTGTAACAGCAGCAGCCCTTCAGCGACGTGCCAGCGGGTGATGACGGGCCCCAGGAGAGCGCCCAGGACGAGGGGTGTGGAGCTGCCCTTGCTGTTTTCCCCCTCGGTACCTCCATCCGCATCCACGCATCTGACATTCGCATGAAACCGCTCCCGCCTGGGCACCTTCCGGACCTTCCCTTCAACCTCCTCTCCTAATTCTGCCCTCGATGCCGCTCTTTATTGAGCATAATTCCACAAAATCTCAAACCCTCTCTTCAGCGTGGTCCCTGCCCTCTGGGGCTGTCCCTGCACAGGCTGCGGTGCTGCCGGTGCTGCCGGTGCTGCCCGAGCCCCGGCGAGAGCGCCCGGTGCCGGCCGGCGCTGGGGAGGCTGCCCTTGCTAGTAACGGACAGCAGGTGGTAGCACACGTTCATGTCATCACTTTTAAAGAAAAAATTAAAAAATAAAATAATTAGGCTTTGCAAAGCTTCACCTTATGTTACAAAAGGGGTGGGGGTGGGAAGGCTGCTTCCAGAGGGGATGAGCACCTGCCTGGCTTCCGAGCTTTTCCGTTTTTCCACGAAAGCTGACGCCCCTCCCTTCCTCTGCCATTTCTAGAGACACTTCGTGAGCTCCTTCCCCGGGCTACAGAAGGAGCTTGGCTTGGCTCGACTCTGTGAGACGGTGCGGGATAATTCTGCTGCGGGGCGGTGCTGAGCCGCGCTCGGGGAGCACCGCGGGCTCAGACAGACCGTCTGGACCTGCTCGGGGACGCCGAATTACACTGCTTGCACCAGCTAGCAGTGCTGCTGGGTGGAAACAGCCTCTTCCAGCCCAAAACGCTCCCGAGAGGTGCGCCGATAGCCAGGGCAGCGCTGCAGACAGGCAGGGTCCGGCCGCTCGGTTGAGTCAGCCGATAAAACCTAGAGAGCCCGTTCCCTGCTGCACATCAACAGGAGCGATGTAAATTATTTTGGACAAATATTCCTGTAAGTTTTGTGATAAGATGGTGCTTTTGAATTGGCCTGGTGAGAGCGTCTGCGTGGGACCGGACAAAGATGCAGACGCAGTTTTGAAGCATCCAGCCCAGTTAATTCGTATGTCAACAATACATTCATCCCGTGATTTATTTAGTACAGACACTTTGTTTACTGCCCGCTTTGGAAATATTTCAGCTCCAGTAAAGGTGAAAACTTGTTTTTTTGTTTAATAACTGGACTTTCATAATTGACTTACATGTTATGACAGTCTGTTGTGGCCTGAAAAGCAGAGCTTCAATGAAATGTTCTTAAATGAAATTAAGGCGATCTAACCTCAGGTTTCTCATTTGACTGGGTTTATAATTGCTTTCAGACTGCCCTTAAAAGCGCCCACATCTGGCCAACAACATCTGCAGTTTGGCCACTGGGATGGTGACTGAGTTCTCTCCTCATCGCGCCGGGGCCAGAGCACAGCCGGCGTGTACCAGGAGGCTTAACTCCCCCTCGGCGTGTATTTTCAGGGGTGGCTGGTCGTGTAAAAAGTATTATACATCTATTATATTTGCATATATCTATTTATAGCTGTGAGAGCAGAAATGCCAGCACTTCATGCTGTAGGAAATTGATGCTGTCACAAGAATATGTGATCCAACTTGGCTCTGCTTATTCTGAACTGTTTAGGTTTTTTCAGGATTGAACTATAAGCTTACTGTAATTAAATTGTGTTTGAGGTTTTATGTCTTGCTTCTGACAAGCCAGAACTTTTCTTCTGCAGCAGCAGGCTGGGATCCTGTTCCCAACTCAAACGTAGAAAAAGTAAAACAACTTAAAGGTCGAAAAAGTAACAATTCTCCAAGGAACTGGCCAGACTTCCAAATCTTCCAGAGGTTTGTTGGGTGTAGTTTGAATTAGTTCTTGATACACTGTAGTCTTGTAGTCACTGTGTCATCTGTTTTTCAGTACAAACCTGTCTCAGGCAGGTGCTTGTTACAATATGTGGCAATATTACCTTTTCTTTCATTAAACTTTTACCAGTAAAACCTCATTAATTCTCATCTGGGTAATCTAGAAGATGAATTATCACTGCAGTCCTCCTGTTTTCCAGAGTTGTAGTCGAGCCAAACCCCAACTTTTCCAAAGAGTGAATATTCATTTTGTGTCCCAGTCAGCTGGTAAATCCCATGGTAAATGTTGATAGCAGGAATGGTTCTTCAATGAGGCTGCATGTTTCTGAGTTATTTTTTAAAAAGTTTACAGGAAAAAAATGACTGGCTAGTAAACCATCCTATAAAAGACACATTTTCAGTGGAGAAGTGGGGTTGCTGATGATGACTTATTTGTTCATAAGTACGTGAATGTAGAAGCAGCAACTGGTATGGAGTTACTGGTCAAACTTAGCCAGTTTCTGACGTGTAATTGCAACATGCTGCTTCCGAAGGGTGGTGCTCGCAGAAATATCGGTGCTAGTAAGTAAAATTCCCTTCAGTCCAGGATGATAGGAAAGCTCTGGGAACAAGTCCTAACGTAGACTGGGTGTCCTGCCAGTAACCTTCACTGCGGTGACGTGGGAGGAACCACCCGTTGTAGGAGTGCAGATGGCTCACGCTATTAGAGATGTCCCCGACAGGCTGGTCACCTCTTTCTTATTTAATTTCAGTACAACAGGGAACATGCTATTAATTGTAGATGGAAGGTGGGTGTGCAGGATGGTGCCCAGTTCTGTAAACAGGACCTAAAACCTGAATCTCCCCTCCATCTGGAGGTACCTGGTACCACCTCGTACCTGGAGGTGATGGCAGGGGGGGCTGGACCAGGGTCTACTAAACAAATTCCTTCCCCTGTAAGGTGTCTTTTATGGCTTGCAAAGAAGGACCTGAGTTGTGAATAAACACTAGCGTGCAGGTGGGACTGGGAGTCCTGGTTTTGCTTTGTGGTGTAAATGATTTTAACTTTGTTTCTAAGCTGTGTCTTTTTAAAAAAAAAGGAGTAGAATTGCTGAGACAGGTCACAGAGCCTCATCCAGGAACAGAGGCACTTCTGTCTGAAAGTCCAACGGAGCTCGTGTATGTTTTTCTCTGATTGGGAAGCTCTGCCGTTCGACCCCCCTCGGTGGTGTGTCACGTGCTGTGATGCTTCACCGTGTCCCTTGGCTGCCATTTGGTGTTGTTTTCTAGCCCAAGTGAGAAAGTGTGCATGCCTGGAGACTAAAGGGATGCTTCACTTAATTTTGGCAAAGAACATGGTGCTCCTGTCGTTACTGACGGGTGGGCAGGTTGAAGGCCGTGTCCTTCGCTAGCTTAGCAAAGCTGTACATCAGCTCTGGCTCCCGCCGCTCCGGCTTTTTGCTGGGGATGTCACAGGTTCGGTTCTCTGGCTGCTGGCCAAGGCAGCCGGTGTCTCACGCACAGTGTCCTGCTATTAGGCGTAGATGGGCGCTAAGGAGAACATCAGCCATCAGAGCAACTCCACCCTGTATGGTCGAGATACAGCACCCAGCTGGGAGATTCCCACGGAAAACTCCAGTAAACCTGATAAGAATCCATCAACCGACCTTTGATGTCTGCAGGTCTCAGCTGAAAAACGTTTAACCTAAGGAAACAGTAAATCTGATGTGTTCCCAAGTGGATCTGAATGAGGGCAAGCTAAAAACATATTTATAGGCTTTAGTGTAGATTTGTGGGGTTAGTGCAGTCCAGCCAGAAGGAAAAGGTTTTCCTTTCTGAGAGGATTCTGTTGCCCGTTACCCTACAGAGGCCAGATCCTGCACGTCTGGTTTTGTTGGAAAAAAGCTTTTCAGCCAGAGAAGAGATTCAGGCCATGTCTGTGTGTTTCTCGTATTAAATAGCTTTTGTTTAAGTGTTTGTGGTGCTTGGGGGATGCTTGTGAGGTTCAGGGGGGGTTGTGCTGTGCATTTTTCTAGTGTACATCCCTGCAGGCTTGTAGAGCTGCCGAGGAACAGAACCGTACCTCACCACTGCAGAACCGAGCGAAGAAAGCGGTAAAACAGTGCAGCAGGTGAATAACCTTCTGGCTCAACGCCACGGAGGAGCTGGAAGCGAAGGGGGAGCAGCCGGGCTGCCGCCGTCAAGGGGCAGCGGAGGCGATGAGCACGCAGGAACGGAGCGGGGAGATCGGCTCCACACCCCAGCGGTAACAAAGTCAAGCTGCAAAAATGCCCTTTTTTTGATGGGAGATTTTGGGAATCCTGTCAGTTATCGCTGAAACCCCGACTGCAGCCTCAATCCTGCTTCCTCCAAGTGTGAGGATGTGTGGGTTCAGATCAAAGGATCTGGGTCATACGCGCTTTGTGGCTCATCGTGGCCCGACAAAGCATTTCAGTGCTTATGCAATGAATGTGAATAATTTCATTGATCTCATTGAAGCTGCCGGTGTATTTAAAATTAGGCGTTGGAGTGCTTTGCGTGGTTATAGAGGCCTCTAGGAAAGAAAAAAGCGATTTAATGAAAACGTTCAAGTGCTTCTAAAAAAGAAACTCCTCCTTAGTGCCGGACTGGCTGAATTCAAACGAGACTTATTAGACCAACTCTTCAGGTCAGATTAAAAAAGCAGATAATGCAGGGTAAAAGAGCGTATTTTTAAAAGAAATTACTTCTTGAAGCATCGGTTCCAGTAACTTTGTTAATGACGCAGTATTATTTGATGCGTCATAGGGTGTGTTGGGTGTATTACACTATGTTATATGGTGTAAAATTGTTCTCATTTGGCAGGAGAAATGTTTGACACCATTTGAAGGGCCTGCAGGTTGTCCATAAAAGACTTTTGTTTTTCAACTGCTCTGCTGCTATGCACAGGAAAAGTGGTGTTTCCATATATGTTCCATATAACGAAGTTGTGAAAAAAAAGCCATGTCTGGTTTTAGCTTTAACTGATTACCAGTATAGGCAGTTGTAAAAGACTCACTTTTGTTTGTTTTTTCTGAAAGATTAATGATTAAAAGGATTGCTTCATATTTTTAAACGCATTAAAAGATCAAAAATGTTGTATAAGATATGACCTAATCCTCAGATTTTTAATACAAGTTCTGCCCGCTCCGTAGTGTCTGATCTAGGCTGTTGCTCTCGGAGGTGACTGAATTGATGCAGATGTTTTCCTTCCTACATCACTAGTAGCAGCTGAACACACAAATCCCAGCCTTTCCCAGGCAGAACTGCTCGGTTGCCTCAAACGTAGCTTAGTAATATATAGAAAGTTGACTTGAAAATGCTACGGGGAACTAAGCAATTGTCATTTTTGCCTGCTTTGTAACCCAAACCACAGAATTCATCAGGAGGTTTCTGCACCAGCCCGGATGCTCTCGTCCAGCTGCCAGCTGTGGGGTGAAGGTATCTGAGCTTCAGGAGGCATAAGAGCACCCAGGGAATGGGAGGGCTGGGTGCTCCCAGGAGTGGCAGTGGTCTATTTGAACAAAGACCCGCACTGAATGCCAGCTCAAAGTCGTCATTGCTTTTGCCTTTGCCCATTTAAACCTGTTTCTTCCCTCTAATCGATCGCTGCTCTTATAGCATCATTTCAATTGATTGAAACAGTGGTAACTGTTACAGGTGGTCCTTGAGCACTTAGCAATATTAGACAGGGCACTCTAACGAGCCGTCTCTCTGGCACCGCTCCCCGAGATAGCTCTAGTGACTCCCAGGGACCGCTCCTCGCTTCCAAGCATCTACGAGAAAGTGTCCTGGACGCTCCCCTCTGGAAGACAGTGGAGAAGCTGCATCAGAGAAGAAGCAATTTAAAGAGAAATGGTATAAAACTATTTGCACTGTTGGCCTGTTAGAAATCAGGTTGCCTATGACTTTTGCGAAGCGGCACAGGATAGAAGCCTGGCGGGGTATTTCCTGCAGATACCGGAGTCGCATTTCCAATAAGCGGTAGCAGCGGGAAGGGGCTGGCGTGCCCTGCGGTTTGGCTCTACTCGCGGTGAGGCACGGCAGAGCTTCCCCACAGAGGACGTTACGCTCCTTAAAAAGTTCAGCTCGACTGTGCCAACCACGAAGCGCAGCATTACACAGAGCTCTTGATTTTCTACAGTCGATGGCTCGCTCGTAAGAAATGGAAAGGAAAAGCAACTCTGTTACTGCCTTTGCAGGGAAACTGGATGACTTTTACGACCCTGCTACAAGCATTTTATTACTTGATAGTAATTCCTAAATTCTTCTTTTGTTTCCAACTCACTTGAAAGTACGGTGATTTGGGGGTAAATACCTACTCTTCACCCAACAGTCTTTCCTTGGGTCCTTAATAAATCCTCGGAGGTGTTTTGGTTCATGCACGTGCCTTCCCATCTGCCAGGGCTTTTGTAAACCAGCACCTCCCTCTTCTGTGGCTGTCCTCTTGCACCTCCTCCTGCCTGGCACCGTGCCTGCTCCAAAAGCCATACAGCCCTTTCCCATCGCCGTGGCAGCTCCTTCCCCTGCCTCTCTCCTGACTTCGGTGTCTTGATCCCTGCCCTGACCTCTCTCAGAAGACCAGGACTCCCTACCCTCAGATCCTATTTTTCATTTTTGCTGCAGTGTCACTTAACTGACTAGCTAGCGATTGTTTAGCAAAAAGCCAAAGAAGGAGAGTTAGTATTAATTGGGGAAAAAACCACCCCACAAATGCTAGATGTTTTAAAAACATTATTCTGTTGTATGGTATCCATCCTCCCGGCTCTCATCGTTTATAAAGTTACAGCTCTCCAGAAGAACCCACTCCTTAGCACGGCGGGATCCTGGTTTGATCCTCGTTGTGACTGCTGGGCCCGAATACGCTGTTTGGAAGCAAAGCATAGACGGGCACTGGCCGCCGTCACCTCCCCGGCCCCCGTCGCCCGAGACCCCGACTCACCCGCGAAGGAGGGCAGGGACGCGCAGGCACCCAACCTGCTTCTGCACAAGACTTGGAGAGCCGAGGCGGCCGAGCTTTGCTGGGTTAAACTCAGGACTAAGCCAAGCAAAGCTCTGCAGAGACCCAAGCTCTGCAGCTGCCACTAGAGGCTGCCAGGCAGCCCCTGTCCCCCGCAAACCCATTTCTGTGTGAGGCAAAGCCTCACCCAGGTCCCTGCGGACACGAATGGGTGCAGGGCCCTTGGTGGCCCTGGAGGTGGCCCAGGGCGGCCGGCTCCTGCACCCGCAGCAGCCCGGCCGGAGCGGTGCGGGCTGGGCAAGGCTGAGCTGCCCCTGAGGGCCTGGCTTCTCTCTGCAGCTTCTTGGGAATCTTGGAAAGCAAAGCCAAGGCATGAAAATCATCCACACATTTGTCTTAAAGGCAAATTACTTGATGCTCTCCTGCAGTCTCTGCCAGAATGTTGTAAGAAAAAATGCTCAACTATGTTATAAATAGCTTGAAACCTTGCGTGTGAAGGTGGTTCTGGGGTAATTAGGATATTTCTCTACTTTAAGAATCCCGTTGGGATTGACCTTACCACTCCCTCATGCACAGATCCCTCATTTGACTGCAGTCATCTTTTCATGGCAGGTTACTGGGCATAGCTGCAGACGGGCTAAAATCCACACGCTCCTTTACACTGTGGTGGTAACCTGCAGTTAAGGCACAGATGGATGGGTTTCAACTTAGTGGTTCCCTAAAATTTTTCTAGTGGAAATACAAATTATACCAATTTTGCATATGTAGGTTGCAAAAGAGAATACAGACATTGACAACTATGTCTTCCAGACCACTTAATAGTCTATATAACGTTAAAAATTTGTGAGCCACTGATTGAACTCAACTAGAAAATATTGCATTGCATGTTGGAAGTCCTCTAAAACCTTCCTGCTCCCCCTCCCAGAAGAACAGACAAGTGATCTCATAGACTTACGCAATTCTTCTGCACCGGCACGGAGGGCCCTACGGAGCTCAGCTGGCGATGCCCCCGGCCGAGCCTGCCAGAGGAAGAGCTAACGCTGTGCAAACCCCGCCGTATCTCACTGCGGTTCCCCCCGTGGAAATTGCAGCGAGATAAGTCAGCTTCATTTCATATCAGCTGGAATTCCTGCAATGTGCGGTTTTAGTCTGATAATACTAGCCAGTCATTTTAGATTTTAACGGTTGCCTTCCCAATGGTGTGAAGGTGTAGGAGCGTGGAGTTCCCTCTCACTCACCAACGCGTACAAGAAGGGAGCACAGCACAAGGAGGCAAATGCTTGCTAAGACGCTGCAGAAGAATAGCCCGGAGGAGATTTGAAGTTATTTATTAAAACACTTTTAGACTGAATAATCATACATGCTTGTAGTCTTCTTCCATTAAACAAGTCACCTGTCTAGAGGATGATCCCTTGGGCGTCCAGAAGTCAGCAGTGCCAGTGCTTATGGAAGATGTGCTGAGTGGTGGATGCACAGAAAACTAAACATCGCCTCCTCCAGAGCCACCAGCGACAGCCTCCATTCTCTATCAAGATGGCTGGATTTAAACAAGTGATAAAGTGCGCGATTTTTCTCTAGCCCCTGAGCAACCTTCCATTTTTTATGTTTGTATTTGTGTCTGCAGGTGGCATCTGATCCGTAAGACAAGTTAATTGAAAGTCTACTTTAATCATAAAATGTGGGAAATAGCTGGAGGGTGAAATATCAGTCTGGGATTATGAGACTGAAGCTATGTTTTATAAAAGAAAACCTTGTGCCTGGCAATTGTCCTTGTAATGCTGCAAGAGCCCGAGGCGTTGAACTAATTCCCAATACAGCTGAGTTCTAATTATCCAAATAGATCAGGGGACCCAGCAGCGATACATCCCCCACTAAAGCTCGCAAAGCCTCTTCAAAGCAGTACGTCGGTGTTCCCCGAGATGCAGCCACCACCGGTGGTACCTCAGTCAACATAATCCTGTCCCTCAATGACGTTCTAAGTGATGCTCAGTTTTGTTGTTTTTAAATAACGATGGGACATCCACTTATTTAGATAATGCAAGTAGAAGGACATGCTGAGATAACGGAGAGTGGGGTACACAAGGAAGCCGGAAAAAAGAGGTTTCTGCAGAGGAGCTTGCAATCCCTAGCCAATTTTCCATGTATTTTGAAGGAGCTACGTTCCCAAAAGGACAAAGCCAATAGTTTATGATCTGAGGGTTTATCTGTCGGTGCTGACGGTGTCTCAGTTTTCCTTCTGTCACCTCTCGTGCTCCTATGAGTAGGAGTCCGGGGCAGAAGGCAGAGCACAGCTCTCCGCAGGTTTCCAGGTGTACTGGTGGCGGATGCACACGCAGGTGCCAGAGGAACTGATATTGCTGCCAGCAGGGCAGAGGGAAAACGCAGAGGGGTTGCTGGTAGGCAGGTGGAAAAGGAAGGGGAAACCACAGAACGGCAGCCGACGGGCAGGTCTGCGCTGCGGTTGCTCCCTGACTGCACTTTGGGGCTAAAATCCCAGGGCCTCTGGTATTTAACATGACATTATTGCTAAAATAATCAGTCGGTGACAGACTTGAAAGATTTAATGCAGGGTAGAGCCTAGAGACTGGCTCATACAACCGCATGTATTTTGTTCCATTAGCAGCTTTCTGCTTGGAGAGCAATCATAATGGTCGTCTTCCTTAAAACGCATTAATTGTCTCCCAGACAGGTTGTCCACGGAGAGTCACGGTCTGGTGGGTCGCTCTGGCGCATTCGCCGCGAACGGTCGATATCTGAAACTCAGGCAGAGCAATGCTTCTGCCAGGATGAGCACGGCTGCCGCAGGCTGCCCGCGCAAAGCCCTTCGGTGCTCGGGGGAAGGCTGCGGCAGCCACGGAGGTCTGAAGGCAAAAGCTGCCCTGCTGACGTCCTCAGTGCAGGGCACGTCCAAATCGAGCTTAAGGTTATCATAGACATTTATTTTAAATTGACAGACTAGGGTGTGGTGTTTTGGGCCATGGGTGGGACGTGGATTTTGGGTGTTTTCCTGATTTATGATTGGAAATACTTAAAAAGCAATTTCTGTTTTGCAGAAGAATAGCTATGTCATCTTCCTGTGAATAACACAGGGTGTTCACGTCTCCATGGCAATTGGACGTGATAAAATAAACAGATGTTCTGAGGTTCTTCTACAAGGTTTGAGGTTTAGTGCTCCTAGTGCACATACATCCCGTTGCCTTCACATTTCTCAACAAGCTCCGCCATGGGGCACGCTACAACTCCTGGGAGAAGCACATACAGACCTGAAGAGAATTATGGCTGGAAAAATTTTCATTAACTTTGTTTTAAAAATATTGGAGAAGATTTTAGGAATAAGGCCCTTGACTCAACATGCCTACCCTTTATTTCCATCTGCCCTAATCCTGTCTTCAGCTTTCATTTTGTATCCTAATTCCTTTCCTCTTTCAGAAATGAATAGAGGTATCTCTTAAATTCCTCTGTCTCAATCCCTTGCTCCCCGCAGGCTGCAGTACAGCAGCCCCTCGGGGAAGAATCCTTAAGCTAAATACCCCTTCTGCCCAACGCAAGCATGTTACTTGGCTTTTTGCTGGTGTGTTTTCGTGGACACACATGCACACACATGTACGTACCCCCCCCCGATTTCAGGAAGCCATAAGAGACCACAGCACTCAAATGCATTTGGGCCTTTATTTGAACAAACGTCAGAATCTGTTGGCCCTCCCGGCGCAGCTGCAGAGCCCTTCTGCCGAGCCAGCTCCGGGGGGCTTTTGGGTCTGGGAAGGTGCTGCGGAGGTTTTAGGCTGCATTTGCTACACGGCTGGTGGCGATGAAGAGGAGGGGAGGGCTGCTGTCTAAGCCAAATTATTCTTGTTGCTATTTCACTGGTGCCTCGATATGAGAGTGTGGCTGCTCAGTGCTCCGCGCGGCCTCGCAGACACGCTGCTCCCCCAAAAGCTTCATGCTCTTAAACTGCTGCAGCAAAGAGTGGAAGGGAGCGCGGGGCAGGCGAGCGCTTCCCCAGCCCGCCCGCAGGTCTCCGGCTGCGCTGCCGCAGCCCCAGAGCCTCCCGACTCCCAGCCCAGCATCTCGTCGCAGCTTTTCTTATCTTTTTTTTTGCATTCTTAAACGCATTTGATGGACTGCAGTTGCTGGAACAGCCCAGGCCTTGTGAGAGGCTCTCGGATGTGCAGTTGAGGATTGAAGTGTAAATGGGATCTTTTTTGGAGAGTTAGCCCAGCTCCAGTGACAAGCCCGGGGGAAGAACGGTTCAGTCTGTTCTGCACATCCCAGCCAAAGCGACTGCTGACACACGGGCGTCCAGTAGTTGTGGGAGTTGTCAGATTTGCTCTCACTTCATATAAATTGTAGAGAAGAGAGGATTTTATCCTCGAAGAACAATAGAAAGTGGTATTGAAAGTACATTCACCACACTTTCCATCTTTTCGGTACCCTTTAATTTCAGATGCATTGTTCCAAGTTGTTTTTGCTGAAATAATTATAAGGTGTTGGAGTTTATCATCTTCCTGGATGTCAGCCGTACCTGGAAAAACGCAATGAATAAAAGTTAGCAGTTAGCCCTGGGCTGGTTCCCACTGTGAGCCAAGCCCTCTGCTCCGGAGCTCAGCTGTTTGCAGTTGGCAGTCCATTTATTTAAAGGCTGTTAAAATACCCCAATATTTTTTTCCCTAGGAATTCGATGAAATTGAATATAATAAATTTCCACATTTCTAGCAAGCAGTTACATTATTTTTGTTCCATGTTAGCTAATAAAGCTCTCAAGATGGAAAGCTGTTTTCCTGCCACAATGAAACAATAATAATATTTTGCTCTTAAAACATCAGCGTTCATCTAAGGGTCACAAAACATTTTGCGAAGGTGGACGAATGTAAGGGGTGGTATGTATACATACAGATATATATATACATGTGGCCATCTGTCACGGGCATTGCTGTCACAAGCTGCTGTCTCCCAGCCACAGCTGGTTCCTGCTGGGGTGAAAGCTGACCCTCACCACGGAAATGTGTTAACTTCCAGACCTCCGAATTCTTTAGAGGTGGTTTAACAAGCTTGAAAACACCCATTCAGTCTCTTTTCCCCTCTATCTCCACCAAAGAAAAAAGACTGGGAATTTTTGATTATGCTTTTTGCTAAAAAACCCAAGCGAGCAAATAAAACCCCTCGGCTCAAGTTGGCTGGAAGATTTGTGAGGGTGAGTTGGGGGGAGCTAATTTTCTTGAACGGTTTCAATTTCATTTCTAAGCTGAAAGAAAATAAATTTTGAAACCTCCATTTTTTTATTAAACATAATGCTGTTTTCTAGCCAACCCTAATTCTAAAAAAAAACCCAAACAAAAACTAACATGATCCAATCTTGGGTGCCAAGGAAAATCCTTTCTGACCTGGGTAAGAGACCAGCGTGCTCCGGGCGGGCGCAGCGGCGCGGGGAAAGGTCGGGGCAGGACTTCTGGAGTGATTTTGTTCCTCTCCAGGAAAACTCGATGGGAGGCCCATCAGCCCTGGATCTCTTCCCTTTATCCAAGCAATAATTCAGACTCGCAGTCCCCGGCCAAGCGCCTGTCCCTGCCGCAACCCTTCGGCCCCTCTCCTCTAGGTCAAGGGACTGGATCTCCCGTGGTGGTCCCAGCAGCCAGCGGCCGCGGCTCTTCGCACGGGCTTGGGAGATTCATCTTCTCCTGCATTTACCCTCGCGCTCCCCCCGCGCCGGCCGAGCCGGGCTGGGCCGCTCTTTTTTCAGACTTCTGAGATGCTCCTTTGCTCCAGCGCATGAGAGATGTGGCCCCGCGCAGGGGGGATCGGCCCGGGCTCCTCCCGAGGAGGCAGGTTTGCCGGGGAGGGGGCACTGAAGAGACTCTCCCAGTCCGAAGCCAGAAAGCACCGGCCTCACGCGCCCCGTGACGTTTCGAAGGGAAAGTCGCATGATTCTGCCCGATGTCAAAGGACAAAGCGCGGCACTCGAATAGAAAATTGTTTCCAGTTGCTTTCCAGTAAGTGAAATGAATCCAGCCCAACCAGCCCGTATTACCCGTATTCACCCATCCGTGAGCAGATGAAGTTGCACAACAGAGCGTTCAACACCGAGCGATTTCTAGAGTGAGAAGATAAGGGGGTATATCGTATTTAATTACGAAAGCAGCAGAGTCAGTTCAGCGGTTTAGACTTATGAGCAGCTGTGAGGGTGGAAATAAAACAGATCTCTTTCAAAATATACTTTAAGATCCTTTGCCAAACATCTATTCTTATTCACCTTTCAATGAACACTAGCCTTTTTAATTAAAAAGGGAGCAAATTCCGTTATTACAAACGGCTGACTGTCAGTAGGAGAAGAAACATCTGTCCTGTGTTAACTAAACTTTCAGAAGGATTTTATTTCCCCAAAATGCCTCTTTTTTATAGGCTTTAGCTTTATTAATACTATAAATGCAACAAATTGTATCAATTTAAATATCCACCACTTTTTATTCAAAATGAGCAGTACACCTGGCTTTTAATAACCATGGATGTAAGCACAGAAGAGAAATCGTTATGAAACGCAGTGAAATTTCTACGAAATGCAGTGCAGTCACTGGAGGTTTTGCCATTAACTTTGCTGGAGCCAGCTTCTCCCTTCTGTTCACTTTTGACTCTCATTTCTTTCTCCAAACATGGGGACGGTATCTGTCCCCTGCTGCCAGCTGGACCTGCACCAGGCTGGCCAGGCCACCCCTTCCTTTCCATCCACAGGTTTACCAGCTCCCCCAGACCTGCACCACCACCCCCCCGCTTTCCTCCCTGTTGCTCTGCTGAAGGCAAGTGCCCCCCGGGCAGTCTCCAGGCCAGACTAACTGCAGGCAGGTCTCAGGTCTGAGCCTACAGCTGCACCCTGCAGAGACCAGCATCGCCAGTTCGGTGTCTCAGCAACACAAATGAGGCTGCCTGGAGCTTGGCAGTAACGCAGCCCTGATGCACTGGGCTGGGCAGGAGGAGCTCAGGCTGCACCACAGCATCAGCTGGTGCAGGATGTGTCCCCCCGTCCCTCGGCAGAATCACGGCCCCCACCTCTCCCTGCCTCGGTCCCTCCGTCCATCCTTCTCCCCTGCAGCCAACTGGTTCCAGTACAAGAGCTGACTCACCCCGAGCTGCCTGGACTATCTATAGCGGATGCTGCACGGTATAAGCTTGACAGATATTAACTATCCTTCTTGGACTCACTCATAGCTTCCAGCAATGCTGGCTTTATCAAACTGCAGTAACTAAAAAGAGCTCTTTTCCCTCTTCAGGAACTCAGCAGTCACCACCTTCCAGGGCATGTCCTAAAATGGAGGAAAAGACATGCACCACCACTAAGAAAACAGAGCTTATAAATATTAACTGGGTTGGAAAACAAGTGGTTCTTTTGTGATTGATCCCCGTTCTTCAGCGCTGGGTACAGCAACAGAAAATGACCCGAATGACTCCCATCATCTCGTAGAGAGAGTCGAGGAGAGGTTTCAGGCTCTCTGGATAGCAGCACATGTTGCTACATATGCACAAAATGCCTGGCTTGGATATTTTATTTAGCTTGGTTTGTTTTCCAGTTTCCACTTCAGGCCTTGGAACTGGCCTGTTTTTCACACCTGAGGCTCACAAAAGGTCTGTAGATCAGCGCCAGACTCGAGGGAAGGGGGCAGGGGTGGCTGCCAGGGAAAGCGATGCCTCCGGAGTCCGAAGGGTAATTGTTTATGTACCCAAAATGTCACTGGCTGGAGCAGAGATTGGAACAACAGCCCAGAGCACTGAGAGCCGTTTCATGTTGAGGGAACGGGCTCCTCGCAGAAGCGTGGCACTCACGGGTGGAATTTCTAAAGTAAATGGAGCCGCTGCTCTGCCTCTTGTCCCAGGGCCCTGCCCCAGAGCCCGCTGCAGCCAACGGGAGTCTTTCCATCAACTTAAACACACTTGGGATGGAGTCTGAGGTACAGAAACACTAGATCTTGTGCACAGAAAAATAATTAGAAAAATTCTGTTGGCTGCAGTTGTTACCATCTTGCATGTTTGTGGATTTGTCTGGCCGGACACATGGTTAGAAGAAAGAATTAGGACTACACACATATCCCCTAGAGAATTAACTTCCCTTATTCCCATCTGACCAAACCACCAACCCCAACAAACATCTTGACACCAGACTCTTTTCTAAGATGTTTGCTCATCTGCAATGGAAATGAGACTAAAAGGGCCAGATTCCATTTGCTAAACTGGTGAGGGTGACTATGCATAAATCAGGGCAAAAATCTGTTTGAAGAACTCTAGATAAATCCATCTTGCCCACAAAAATCTTTCAACTGGAGATACACTCAGTCGGTTGGGGCTTACGAGGCTGGGATCCTCACTCCAGTTTGGCCATGGGCCCACTGGGTGATCTGGGCGAGTCACCTCTGTTCTGTCTGCCTCATCGGAGGCCCTTGAATTACTCCCCAACTAGATGCTCCTGGCAGTGCAGATGCTTCACAGCTATTGGGTTTTTTCCCTCACACTCCTGGGCACTCTATAGAGAAATCTTGCGTAACAGAGACTCTGGAGGCATAGTCAAGTCAGAAATAAATCCTGATGTCGGAGTGTCTCCAAGCCTTTCCTACAAATCTGATACTTCTGCTGACAGATCTTTTGCTCATGCCCGGTTTTACGCCCACTTAACCTGCTTTTATACATCTATTGGGAGAAATGGTTTCTTGCCGGAAAAAACCAAAGGTTCATATATGATGAAATACTGACGGTGCTGGTGAGGCAGCCCTGAGTCAGGGACCCGAGCTGCGGGAGCTCGTGACTCAGGGAGCACAGCTCTGCTTCTGTCGGAGCACCTCTGGGCTCAGCATCAAGCTGAACGGCCACGCAGCCGGCGTATCTTCGCCGCGATTAATGGCGGTTCACCTGCTTGTGCTAGACTTGGCTTTGCCCCAGTATTTACCTGTCTGGTAAAGATCCAGCTGCCTTTTTTTTTTACTTGGGCTTTGGCAAATGACAGTCAGGAGAAATATTAATCTGAAAAGTGTATACTAAACCTTTGATCGCCTTGAGCCAATGAGAAGCTGTGATTAATTTTAATCCTTTGAATGCTCAAATGCAAATCCAGAAATCTGAATTAATATATTTTGCTGGCATCACTAAAGGATTGTGAAACAGGAAATTAAGAGCACAATAACTTAAACAAAAGCTTATGAAGAAATAATGGCAGTGGAATGAGTAATGAGTCAGAGTGAAGGTTGGGCTGTTCAGAGAAGCCTGTAAGAGCTGGGTACCAGTCGGTGGGATTTGGGGACCTATTGCCCCTTAAGTTTCTGGAAAATCCCAGCCTAAAGCAGTTGCTAACATTTTACTGCAAGTTTATATCTTCATAGTAAAAATTCTTCATAAAATTAGCTTTCCTCTGACCTTGTGCTGAGTCCCAGCTAGAGCCTTTGCCTGTGGGTATTCCTGGAGTCTACTGTCTGCAGCAGAGGCTCCGATTTGTCTTGCACCGGAGGAGTGGAGACGGTCTCCCTCATCGTGCCAGAGAGATGATACGGTTTAATTGCCTCTTGTTACTGACACTGGGCAGCAGCCTGACAAAACGCAAGATGTAAAATGTATCTGGGGTTTTTGATCCTGTAAATTTTGGTTATGCATTGTCAATTGATCTCTAGTGTCATTCATCACATTAAAAAGTGACATAAGTATTATTTATACATGACGGTTACCCTACTAAGTTACTTACAAAGATTTAATAGGTGATAGATGTTTCCATGAGGAACAGGTGTCACGAGCGAGTACAGTCATACGAGCAATAAATAACAAGTCATAAAAGACTAACTCTGTAATAACAGATTAATCATCATTAGCCCTCTCTGGAATATTTATAATTGGAATCAGATCATTAATTTTCTGCCTACAACTAGCAACAGGTTAACCAGCCACTTTTATCACCGAGCTACACCTCTGGAGGCCTGATCCCGACCCTGCCTGTGATCCCCGGGGCTGGAAACGACGTTGCTCCCGGCTGCGTGAACTGGTGCTCCTGGCTGCATGAACTGGTGCTCCCAGCTGCGTGAACTGGTGCTCCCGGCTGCGTGAACTGGTGCTCCCGGCTGCGTGAACTGGTGCTCCCGGCGCAGCGTGCTGGGCTCCTTCGTGGCCACCACGGGCCGGGACGTCATCCCGCTAACGCACGCCTAAAAATACCCAAAATATTTACGAGCCTGTGCGCTAGCCGGGTCCAAGGGGAATGAGTTTGGGAGCTCGTAACGTCTCTCTTTCTCATGCGGCCAGTCTCCGCCGTCTGCAGGAGTCTGGGACTATGTCTGTGTGTGTGTGTGAGAGCCACTGCCGGAAATTCGGCATCTGGAACCGATTGTGCCACAGTCCTCCTGAGCCGAGCTGGAAGCCTGAAGAGTTCAGACTGCATGGGTGCATTTTTTCCCTCCATGCCTGTGGGATTTTTTAAAGCGCAGAGGCAAACTCAAAAAAAAAAAAAAAAATCCAAATCCCAACCTCTCTAATCCTCACAAGTTGACTGCGCGTTCTTTGGTTTGAAGGGTCAAATTGTGACCCTTGCGCCGGGGAAATCTCCCTGCCCTTTCAGACAGCACCCGCCATTCCCCGGCACGCTGCGCCCGCACCGAGCGGCCCGGGGAGCCCGGGCCTACCCGCGCCCTGCCAGGGGTGGCCTCCTCGCGCCATCGCACAGCGGGGAAAGCACCGCAAAGGAGGCCCAAAGAGCCCCTCCGGAACCCCACGTCTGTCTCCGTGAGGGGCACCGTCCCTGTGCTGCCCGCCGCCTCGTCCCTGGGGGGGGACGGCCCAGGAAGAAAGATGGAGGGCAGAGGGAGGAATCATAGAATCATAGAATCATGGAATCACTAAGGTTGGAAAAGACCTCTAAGGTCATCGAGTCCAACCGTCAACCCAACCCCCCCATGCCCACTAAACCATGTCCCCAAGCGCCTCATCTCCACGTCTTTTAAATCCNACCTCTGCCGCAAGGGTTTACAATGGCATAAATCTGGGAATAAATGATGCACCCCCGGGTAATGCCGCACTACGTGGGGCGGTTAGTTGGGTTTTTGGCCTGTTAGAGGCTATTCCAGAACCGCACTGCGCAGATGGGGAGAAAGCCCCAGCCCGAACTGGTCTGTGGTCAGTTAACCCCATCTGTTCCCCTGCCAAAATTGCTCTTAAAGAGCTCTTCTCTCTCACAGGCATTGTCTTTCGAAGTATTTATAGAAAGCGATCGGTGTCCATTCCCACTCATGGAGACTGAAGTAATTTCTCAAAATCTGTCTTTGAGGAACTCCCCGTGCGATGTGGGCAGTCAGTAGTTCCTTCTGCTGCTGATTTGGTATTTCCCTTTTCAGTGCAAAATCAGTGTTTTCTCTTTAGCTGGGGAAATTACTTAATCAACAGTTCTTTATTAATACCCCATTCCTCCAATTTATTTGATTTTCCTGGTGATACCTAACCAAAGGATTAACTGAAGTCTTGGTAGCTGAGATCTACCACATTCCTGTTGTTTGGAAAATCATGTATCAAGGAAAGATTCTGTTAGTGTAACCAGTGTTACCTTCGATAACTTGAATAGGGGTTCATCCTGGTTTTCTACATCTGAGTATGGAATGAGACTTCAGGCACACTCAAGTGCTATAACGGTCACTCCATGTATGAAATGCAGTGATTAAAGTTAAAGGAGAGATTTGAAGGAGATAGATATGGTCATCTTCCAGAAGATAGATAAAACATCAGGAAATTAGGTTTGGAGCTAAATGGGGTTGTTAAATTTAAGAAAATCCTCCACTCTGTTGGATTTGGGAAAAGCAAAAAAATAAATCTGTGTTTCTCCTTTTAGGTTTCCTTTTGATGCACGACACTTGGAAGACTTTGGGTCTTATTTCAAAACACTGAAATAAGCAGCAGGAGGCTCTGCCCATGTGTGTTGAGCCTTTAGGGTCAGAGCTGCCTTGTGCCAAAGAGATGGGAGAGAATCAGATCCAAGTCCCCAGGAACCACGTTGGTTCAATGCGGGACTTCGAGAGCTCGGCACAGTTTTGCCAACCTGGATATCCAAGCTCATAGTGGATGAAATGGTGTAAGGGAATGGGAATGTCTTTCACCTCTCTCGCGTGCACTTTCCGTGCCAGTCCCTTCGGACACCTCTAAAGCCAGTCACCTGGAGCGCCGCGTGCCGCCCCGCGGAGGGTGGCTGGCACAGGACACCCAAACAGCTCCACCTCTGCTGATACAAACCAAGGTTTGCTCATGCGGCTTCTTGTGTACTGCTCTTTTCTTTAACCTCTGTTAAAATTTTTTACTTTATTGCCTTAAAAAAAGCACAAGTTGTAGGAGTAAAATGCCCCCTCCCATCCCCCCAAACTGATTTAGTGATTCAAATATTCCTGAGCTATCAACCCCCCAATCCTGCCACAGAACTTGTGCCAAACTCCAGCCAGCAAGTGATCAGTTAGGGATGCTTAAACTGAGAAAACAAATAAACCCTGGTGCATTCTGAAGGGGTGCAGATTTTCACTGCGTATGAGTCTTGACAACGTACATTATGTCTACATTCAGCAACAAATCTGTTATCTCCTGGCCTCAAAAACATGCCACAGATGCAAGCTGCAGAAAAACAGCTGCTACAAAAAGGGGATGTGTAAGTGGTTACCATCAAAAAAATCCACAATCCTAAACAAATGTGAACTACTATAATGTCTCACTGCTTCCCACAACAGAGAGAGCAAATCTGGTTTAGAAGGGAAATGATGCAAAGCACTGATCTCCAAATCAGGAACATCCCAGCAAGACCTCCCACAGCAACAAAAGAATTAAAAATAACAGGGAAAAAAGGACAGGGCAGACAGCGTTACCTGAGCTGCTTGATCCCATCTAGAATCCCACAGTGTTACGGTGAAAACAGTTACTAATTAAACCACTTCCACTCTGAGACTGTCACTAGTGGCACTGCAGTGTGCTACTTCCAGCATCACTCCCGTGAGCCTGTGCTTACTGCAGGCTGACTGCACCAAAGGAAGGTCTCCTAGATATGGCCTCCCGTGCACTACCCCAATTACTAAAATCCAGCTTTCTAATCAACCATATAGTTATGATTTAGGAGAAGGAGCTAGATCTGGAATTAAAAAGCCCATGGCTTTCAATTTGGCCACTGGGAACGTTGCCTGCTGCAGTTCGAGCAGGGGTTATGAGGTTGCGCAAACTGCCATGTGAATATGTGACAAGAAATGAAGTGGACCCTCGAGCACACAGAAATTGGCCATCTCAATTACAGGATCACTCTTTGAGAGGCTTGAGTGGACGTGGTCAGCTTTTGGCCACGAAGTCATGTCAATGGAAAACAAATGCCAGCGAATGACTCTCTGACGCTGTACCTGGTAAACGATAGCTCTTCAAAGAGGGATAAGAACTGGACTATACAGAAATTCATTATGAAGGACTATACAACAGACAATGTATTCTGAGTTTTGGGTCTTAAAATCTCAAAATGTAGCCAGCTATTTGTACTCTAGGCTTTTATATTTTCTTTAATTACTTCAACCCTTGTCTCTTGATAGACGTTTCTGCTACAAGCTACCACAGGGACTGCCCCGCTCCGTTCCTGTGACAGTAGAGTCCCAGACTGTCTATGTTTGGATATTGGAGTCTCAGGGTTGGAACTATTCACTAATGATGATTTTGGTCGCTGCGGTGGCATATCGGGCTCTAAGATCTTGACCTCTTCCACTTCAGAAATCGGAGGGCATCTGCCTCCCAGCCATGTGCTGAGGAGGTTTCTGCCCAAGTCTTTGCGGGCACATGAAGTTTACAAATACGTGAAATGCCATATAGCATTTTCTCCTGCCTAAGTATCTACCACATTATAACTCTGTAATTGCTGAGCTCTTTGCAACATAAAAAGAAGAGCTTATGAAAAGTCAGAGGAAAGGCTCCCCAATTCCCCAAAGAACCGAAAATGGGAACAAAATATTCCGAAAGTTCATCCTCAGCAGCCAAACTCTGATCCAACACAGATGTAGTTGAATATTGTAGATGGAGAAGATTATAATTTTATATATTGTTTCTCTTGCTTTATCATTCTCTACATTTTTATGGGCTAGCCACATCTTGCTTCATGTATGAATGTAAATACATATGTAAATGAATATTATTGTGCAAAGTCTTTTTCTGATATCAGTAATGGGATGTTTTCATTCCAGGGTTAGATGTACAGCATACTAAACTGCACGCTTTTGACTTTTGAGTATTATACTATTTCCTGATAATGAAACTATGCAACCCCAGTTTATTGCTCTCCATTTAACAAAGGAAATCAATGTTTATTTTGTATGTCTGAAAAGTACAAACTCAATTAAAGGAATGACCGATGAAATACTGACTCAGGAGCCTGTACACAGACTTAATCACACATGTGGGAGAAACCCCCCTGGAAGATTGATTATGCTGCCCATTGAGAATGATGCCAAAATCTATTAACTTCCACAGGAACAAGAAGTGGCCAAATCTCCAAGAGCTCAGCCGGTCTCTCCAGGCTAAGGGTTGGAAAGAAACTTCCAGCATCTGCTGCAGGATCCTGTCTTCTGCTGCGTATACAGAATTGCTCCTTCCACAATAGCCCACATCTACGAAGCCCCCCTGCTGCAAAGGGCAGCCAGCTGGATCCGGGTACCCGGCAGTGCATAGCTTGGATCCCTCAAAGAATTCATCCATTCTTTTGGTATTAATTTTACTGTACTTGAGCAATACACAAGAGTGGGCAAAGGTCGCAACTGAAAATGGCCAGACTTGCCTTGTAATCCTGAGAGGTGACGGCAATTTGCAGAGCGTTGGTTATGTACTTCCCATTCACAAAACAGCAAGTTTCAAAAATCCCTCATGTTGGTTATTTAAAATATCACTGACAAATTTGAACAGGCCTCACTCTAGCAGTTCTATGTCTGATTTTTAACACATGAAAAATAGAAGTCTTTTTGCTGGGACTGACTGCATATTCAACATCATCGTTGGTAAAGCTGAAGTCAATGACACAATTTTTCAGCTGTGTAATTTTCAGTGTGATTTAGACACAGCCACTTTCAGACGAAAAAGACATTAGGTAGGACAAAAAGCCGCACTGGGCGTTATAACCCATGAGGGTGGCCTGTTCCACTCCCCAACGACTGATGACTTGCGTAATTTGATGGTCAAACCTACTGAAACTACACAACATACTCTGTTTTTCAATTTCATAGACTGTGATGTAATTCCAAAACAAGCAATGATTAATGAAATATTATTCGTCCCACCCAATGCAAGAAATGTCACACTGCTCCAAGCTTTGCTATTAGACTGAAAATGTGTCTCTAGAAGAGCTTCTGCGGCGCCTTTTCTGTCAGAGACATGGCAGCTGGTCTTCTCTGCCCCAGAAAATCTCATGTAACATGGTAGGGATGCTCTAGGTACATCTGGAGAATGATTCAAGTGGTTACAATGGGGTAAATGGTTCCTTGCTCAATATCCCAGGTCACTATATCTGCTCGTTTGTGTTTTCTTTAAAAACCAACAGAATTGCGTTATCTCATGCGAAGCCACAGCTGAAAAGGAAGTATCAGAAGAGAAAATATATGAATTTGGGAATGTCTCATTTTGTGGAGAGGTGACTCTGTCACGACTCATGCGTCAAAGGCTATCTCACGGCTGACTGCTGTGGGAGGGGTGCGTGAACCCTGGACCAGGAATTCCCATGGAAACCTCAAAAGTTCAGATAGACTTGTTCACTGCTCAGCTTCATCATCTCTCATCCTCATTGAAGTAAAAATATCATATAAAACAGGATATCACACAGTAAAGCTTCCTCTAAATTAACTCATACTGAAGGAGTGAGAGATGAAAAAGAAAAGGAGAAAGCTGAAGAAAGGCACAAGCAAATGCACAAGCAAAGTTGCTGTGTGAAACCTGCCCGCTTTCAGGGTCACGCAAACCAACAGCGGATGTTTTAGACAACCTCTTGTGGCTGTAACTTGACAGGTCAAAGAGCAGTTCTGCCCTACAGCCCTTCGCTTCTTCTCCCCTTAAGAGGGTAACAGGAGACCCTTCTCTCATCCAGTGAAACTTCTCTTCTACCATGATGCTAACACTAGTAGTTCCATATGTATCAGCCCCTGAAACTGATCTATGTCGAGGGGCTGTGGAGGTAGAAATCCCTCCAAGCTTTGATGCTATTTTGGGGATTTATTAGGACGCTTCCATGGGACAAAAGACAGTGCTGAAATGCTCACAGCAACCCACAGCCCCCGGGCTCTGCAGCGAGTGGTCTCCTTTGGATGGCCGCTGTTGTGCCAAGCATGGGTGGGAATTGGGGTGAACGGGGCTGACGTGCACGGGACTGATCTCCCTGTTGGTGTCATGGCTTTTTTTGCAGATAACAGAAGAATGGTTTGCTGAGAAGGCAGCTGGGCTCTAATCCCTCACGGCAGAGCAAATGTGACGTGAATGAAGCTGGCAAAAAAGCTTTGCGAAAGCACAGTCACTCAGCAAGTTACTGGGATGAATATTTTTGTCACCAAAAAGTGGCAATTATGTCTTCACCCATGGGATCTCTGTCTTCTCTCCTTCCAGGCAATAGACTGAACATTTACGTTCTGGTATTCCTCCAGGGAGCATTATAATGGCATGACAGAAACAAGAGAGATATCTTGGATTTGATTAACCCTCAGGTACTGAAGGCATGAAAAGATAAAGGCCAAGGAAAGCTGAAACTGAAGAGGAATTTCTTCAACGTCTCTATCTTTCTAGAAGCAGTTTCTCGGTTTTGCGCAGAGGTGGTGAGCTGGCAAGCAAAGCGTTCCTTGGTAGGATCACCACCGAAGTAACCACATCGAATAAATGTGCCTGACCTGCAGGCAATAACCTGGGGTGCACCAAAGATCCAAACTGAGTCTTGAGGTCTGCTGTCAATGAATTCTTATTATATCACGTTGCCGCACTATACACACAGGGTAAGGCTCCACTCGCCCTCCATCGTCACATCTTTAACACAACTACACATATATGAGCCTAAAAGCACTTCTGTCCCCCAACAGATCTAACCAATTCTTTCCTTAACAGAGGTGGATTTTCCTAGTTGTTCTCCTGCCTGCGTAATGAAAAGTACTGTAGTAAGGAAGAAAATGCTGCAGCAGCTCCTGCTTATAATGAAAACCACATTGTGGCAGAGCCCTGAGGACTGGCTGGGGGAGGTGGAGGCAAGGGGGCTCCTTGGCTCTGCTCACAAGTATGATTCAATAAGTCATTTCCAGGGTAAACACATAAATCTGTCCTTCCTGAACAGAATCCAAACAATCAGAAGTATCCCCCTTGCTTTATTCAAAACGTCTCTGCTGCTACTGAGGAAATAAAAGGAGTGGATAAAAACAAACACCCTTTGGTGGAAGTCGAGAAAGAAAACATTCAGTGTAAGTGTTCAGATGGCCATGGAGTAACTTTGCTCAGAGGCTGAAGTTCTGGCTGCTGCTGATGTTCCTGATAAGCATCCTACCTCACTAGTGGCGTCACGATGTTGTTGCTCAGAGTGTTAGGATAAGATGTTAAAATGGGTGCCCTGGAGAAAAGAAAAAACAGATGGGAAAGAAGAAAAAAAATCAACAATTCTTCCCCTGCAGCAAATATGGTTTAGCTAATGTGCAAGTCTGGATTTGTACAGAAAGCAGAACCTACTATTGCATCCTGTTTTCATCAGTGTGCCCTGCTGGGAAAGTTTAGGACTGGCTCAGTCGAATGGTGAAGATCAAGAAGAAAACTCTTTTTATGAGTGTCAAAACTGCTGTGTAATCTGCAGTGTCAGATTAAAAAACAATTCTGATAGATTTTGTATTGCAAATGAAGGCTATTGACCTGTCACAATGCAAGCTCTCCCACCCCCAAAATCTAGCTCTGTGTATAATGTCATTAAAGAAGTCGTTATCTGCTACAATTAGTGTCTGGTAAGATGGCTCGCCCTGCTGTAAACCTGGTGTCTGCATAAGAAGCTTTTTGGACTTAGTGCTATTGTCTGCTATCTTGTTTAAAAAGTTGATCCTCACTGTTATCCTAAAGACCTTTTTCTGCAAAGGCAGTGATGATCTGAGAGAGTTGGGGTCACAACTAAACACCAGATGTTACAGAGGTGTTTCCCCTGGATAGTGATTTAAACTGAGCATCTAAAAATGTTCATTGGGAACACCAAGAGCAAAGCACAATGTTCAGCTTTAGCTCTTTCCCAAGTTGTGCTATTCAATGCTTTCCCTTTAAATACAAGGCTGAATCTACACTGCTCGTCTAGCCCAGCTATACTTACAGTCTGTCTGTTTAGACAGGTTTATAACCTGGTTAAAGGAGGACTCAGAAGATGAGCCAGGTTACCCAAAGTATGGTTGTAGACAGCACAAAGCCAATCAAGCCAAGGCCACGAGAAGTCAGGAAGATGCCACCAGACAGGTCACCCTCCCCGTGTAACCAGCTGGATTCTGCCCTGAGGATCTATAGGCAAGTCAGCAACACAACTACAAGTAATCTTCCAGCAAACACACATAGAAGACTGCATATTTCTGTGGTTCTTTCACAGGTCTTTGGTAGCTGCACACTTGTCTTTCCATACTTATCTTCAAATCTGCCAACTTTAATGTAAATTGGTTAGCTAGAAGATGGTTTGGACTTTCTGCAGGTCATTTTTCCCCTGCCTCTTGCTTAGCCACTCTTGAGCTTATATTTATCATAGAAGACTCTGAGATGTAATTCCCAATGGTGCAAGACCTGATGCTACAACTTCAATGGGTCATTTCCATCTTGAATACAACCTCTTCCTGCATTGGCTCAGTTGTGTGTGTCACTAAGACGCACATGATCCCATCACTTGACCCTCTTTCTACGCAGAAGGGGAAAGGCAGACAGCAGAGTGAGTAGTTAGGAAGGAATTACATTTTTTCTGTCAGTCCTTTCACTAGAGAGAACGTTTAGAGACGTTATTGGCATAGTCATGTGAAGTGTTTTCCAGACTAGATTTCATCAAAAGACTTCAAAAAAGAGTTAGGGACATAAACTTAATATTTAGATAATTTTGTGAGGAACAGATTATTCAGCCTTGCTTTAGAGCTGAAGTAACTCTGAGCAAGGATAGGATAAAGCCCAACACATTTTGTACAGACGGATCCTCATTATCTGAACTCATATGGCTCATGCAGAGTGTCAGGGAAATAGTCGCTGGTGGGGACCAGAAAGTTGAACCTGTTCTCCTCCATCGAGAAGGGGTAACAGAGAGCACCCACACACGGAGAGCTGGGGGCACTGCAGAGGGCAGTGAGGTGGGTTTGGCTGGAGGGGATGGGTTGGCATGTACACGCGGGCGTCTGGGAGAGGGTTCACAGCTATTCTGGCAGAGGGAACTGCCTCTTCCTTGTGTCGGATACAGATATCAGGTCAGACAGACGTATTGGGCAGCTGCTTTATCATCTGAACATCTTTCATATCAGGTCATTCGTGGGGAGCTTTGATGTTTCAGTGGGGTTTATTTCCCAGTTCCCCAAGGACATTCTTCCCTCCCTAACCGCTCTCTTCCCATGCGTAATTTTAAAGCGTGGCTACTGTTGAGCTGAACTGCTTTTGAGGCTCAGGACTGAAATACCCCAGTTGCCTAGGCACAAGGCATTACGATACCAAGCAAAGTGGTACCCAGGTATTTTTAATGATCTGGATTTAAGTGACTTACCTACATTTATGTAAAAAAAATCAGTGGTGGAGCATGAGATTGAAATAGGATCTGCCTAAAGCCCATTTAACCCCTGCACCACTTTCCCCTGGTCTAACTGGTGCTTTAGAGCTAAAGGAGAATGCCACAAGCTTAGTTCTAGTGTTCACCTTGGAGACACCGCTAAGTAGAAAGCAGACTTGATAGGTATTTCATGTCCCTTAGGGGGTACATTCTGTTTCCATGGCACTCTCCGAAGGTCAGGGAATCACCTGCTCAGAGCCTGTTCTGAACAGTTTGCAGACTGGGGGCTTCAGCATCTCGGCTAGTAGGATTGCGCTTCAGAGGAAAGTTGGGGGAGCGGCTTATATTGTAAAATTAGGCTCCTAGTCTACATCCATGCATTCTTATTGTCTATTATTGCAAATTGTTGTTATATTTCCTACAGGAGTGACTGCTGAAACACTGCATCCAGCTGCTAACAGCTGGGGTGGTGGGGAATACAATGCATGTGCTAAGCCATTTGCTTGGAAGCTTTTTAGATATCTAAATACAGTCTGAAGAGGGAAATCATTTTCACTGACGATACCTTCCTTTTGTTAGCTTCCTCTCCCAGTGGCATTCTTCTGATGTCTCACTTTGTGGAAGGAAGCAGAAAGGCTTGCTGCAAACAGTGAGGATACTGCTTTACCACAAAAGATCTGGCAAAATGTTCTGTGGGTTTAGTTTCATTTTGAGCAGTACAGGATCAAAAGACCAGCTTCTTTCTCTTCCTGAATCAAAATAAGGAAAGCAGAGGAACTAACTATTTCCATACACGAGGCTAGAGCTGAATGAACACAACAAAATCTTATCAAACAGAAAAGTTTAATTCACTTGGTTGCTATTAGCACAAGAAAGACCATTAATTGGCTGAGTACCGCAATGGCTGAACATTGATTTCTGGAAGAGTTTATGACTCCTCAAAGAGGTACAACACATATTTCATCAGAAAATTCACGTAGGGAAAAAGCATATTCTAATTCACTGTTTCTGTATTCTAACACTTTGAAATTTAGTCCATAGAATCCATTTGCCCCAAATATTGTACTGCAGATAGTGGAAATGAACATTTTCAGAAACTCATAGGCTGAACTGTAGTATTATTACTCTAACAATTACAACCATATAAAACACAATCAACTGGCAATACATCAACAGAAAAGGGAAAATATAACTAATACTGCTGGATAGTTTATTTTGTATCTCACTGTCCTACCGGCACCATTAAAGCTTGGTTAGCTTAGGACAGCTAATTTGTTTTTGAAAATCTCCATGTGTATAACATTTTGTTAAACCTAAGCCAAATTTGGCAGAAAGGAATTGTATTTTTGTGTGCCAGAAAAGGATGTATTTCCTGTTAATTTTGCAGACATGCCTTTTAATTTTCTGCCCAGTGAACTGAGCTCAGATCTGTTAAAAGACAGTCATTACTGAAGCCTCCTCCAAATTGTCACTAAAGTGAGAAACAAAAGCTATTTATTAGAGGTGATCCTTTAATAAAAGGGAAACGAGAACTGGATGTGGCTGACTCAGGGGATACTTCTTAGTTCTTTCTTTTGCCAAGAGGTTACCAAAGAAGGAAAAGTTTGTATTGCATTTTGGTACTGTTTTACTAGCAATGCATACCACAGGACAGCAAGAACAGGTTAAGAGGAGAAGGATACTGGAATCGTTCCTTTATTTTTGTTGGCTGCAATAAAAGCATTCAGTGTCCTCTTGGATATGTTTTCTCAAGTGCTGAGTAACACAACAAGAGTAAGAATTGCAAGGCAAGAAGAGTTAGAGTCTTCAGAAGCTAAATTTGTAAAGGGCAGGTCCTACCTGTCTAGATCATCTGGGAGACCTCTTGTATGGAAAAGTGAAATATTTCATCACCTTTTGTTTTCAAGTGTGAGTTGAGGGATGGGCTTGTGGTTGGGACAGAGGCACTACAGGGGCTCCATCCTCAGCACCATGCACTGCCTCTGGCTTTCTTTGGGACCTTTGGCAAGTCCTTTACCCCATAAGCAGGAATAAGAATATTTATTTGCCACTTCATTTATCTCCACTGCAGGTGCTTTACCCTGTAAAAACAAATACAGATGTTGAATTGTAGGTGCTGTGAATAGTCCATCCTACATACATCTCTGCTCCTTAAAAGCCACATGCACAGATTTATAAAAGACAGCCCTTGCCCCAGCCTGCGAAGTGTACGTAATGCCCTCAGCATTATACTTCTGTGCTTTGACACTTCTAGCAATAAAGACTTGCTTTCTTAGGAATTTTCCTAGCAGCTGATTGCCTAAGGAAAACAGGCACACAGGTACTGGATGCCAGTCATCGGCGGCAGGGACTCCCTCAGGCAGCAGTTCGGCTTGGGTAAAGTAAGTGCCCACCTGGCCCGGAGCTGAGAAGAAGCAACAAAACCCAGGAGACCACCAGCCTGAACAAGAAAGGAAGAAATAGGCTCCAGCTTCCTTCTCGCCTATTCTCAAGGGATGATACACGGGATAACACCGGGGGCCGGGTCCCGCCAGCTGCAAGGCAAAACCCGGTGGTTGCTGCAGCAGCATACAAGACAGGCCACGGCTTGTCCTGAGCGTTTCTGTGGGAGCTGCTCCATTTTGAGCCAGTTTACAGAAGAGTGGTTTTCAGGAGAGCCTGATGGATGCAACGTTCACAAACGTAACTCGTGCTTTTGAAAGCTCAGATCTCATCCCAACTCCTTAAGCCACCTGTATGGAAAATGGAACAAAGGTTCCCAAAACAGCCACGTGTTTGGGGTTTTTTCATTGGAAAGCTTACAGCCTCCATCTGTGAATTAACTCAGCTGCTCTCAGCTGGTGTAGATGAGGTAAATTACCCTGTTGTGTGGCTGAACTTCTCTTACTAGTGGGTAACACTTGGCTATGTTTAAGGGCTGTAGTCTTTACCCCCCCATTCCCACTTCAACCTGTATTTGACTGGTTATGTCTGTGAAGGAGAAGTGATTTTTGTAAATGTAGCTCTATTAATTTAAAGGATAAGGGGGAAGCTTAAGTTGGTTCAGTATCAGCAGCCAAATGGGGACCTAACAGCCTCAAGGCAATGAATAAGTTGTGGTTTACATTCACAGAGTAGGGAGAGGAAGACTAGGATTGGGTTTTGGATTTTGTTAGTCTGTAAAATAACTGAAATAGTATTTATTCCTGTTCATGGAAATTTATAGGAGCTCTGTCCCTAGGAAGGGTGTTCTATTGAGTTGTGCTTTTTCCCAGCCTATCTAGAAAAAATATATTCAGACAGGCTGTAACAATTGAAGCACAAGCTATTTATGCATTGCTGGGTATTTCTGACTTGAAATATTTGACAGGCTCTATGTTAAATATGTGGGTTTAGTTTCTAAATGTCTATCTCAAAGCCTCTCTTTCCCCTGTGCCTTATTAAAAGAAAGGCTGTAAGAAAGGAAGTGAAGAAGCTTGAAATTTAAAAATATTGTAGAGGTTTGCCTAGCGAACAGAGGAAGATGTTGGAAGGCTTCCACAGTATCAGCTCCCCTTGCCCTCTTGTTAGTGCACTGGAATTGCTACGTTAGTTCTATTGATTAATTAGTTTGTATTTCTTTAAAAATTTTAAATGCATCTAGGACTTTTTAAGGAGGAAGTTGCACGTAGGGATAGATCTCAAAGATACCAGAATTAGACTTAGCTAAAACATCATTTGCCTCACAACATTTGCATCTGCAGTTGATGAGGATGTGTTTACTGGGCTGAAGGTAAGAAGCAATCACTCCAACCGTGTGTCTGAAGAAAGTTTGCTTAGAAACCGCCTTCCAGAGGCAAAAGAGAAAAGCCCTGCCCCGCTGAAGAAGAGCATCAGGCTGCCTGGTGTGATTTGCGGTGGGAAGCCGTGTGTTACTGACCCCAGGCTGGCAGGGGCTGGCTCAGCTGGTGCCTTTGCTGTCGAGTCTCAGGGGTGATGCTCTTGCCTTGAAACGACGTCCAACGCGTGACCAGGAACCCTGCGCTGCTGGAGCTGGTGTCTCAGGTAAGGGGTAGAAAGGTGGTCCTGATCCTCTCAAAGTAACTGAAGATCCTATACTTCTTTTCAAAAGAAGAAAGAGTTTATCGCTAGTGCTTTAATCAGGTTCTTTGCATCAAATGAGTGTGACGGGGGTGATGGCTGCTGCTCTTACCGAGGTTGCTTCCCGGTGTCAGGTGAGCACAACAAGCTATTGCCCTTATATTGCAGAGTGACGGTCATTAGCAGACTTGCAGATGGATGTCACTGGTAGCCTCAGAGCCGGACAAAAGAATTTGTCTGGTTGTTTGCAAAGCTAATGCAATGATTTGGTTTGAGAGACACCATAAGCTCCATGCACTGTCTCCTTGAGAGCGCTGGGCTGCCCAGGTACAACAGGAGAGACTCTGTTTAACATAATCAGTGTGCAGCATCCCGACTCCTGCCCCCCAGTCGGACGACAGAAGCCCGGCAGTGCGCTTTGCTGCCCACTGGCTCTTGCAATATTGTGCAAAAACAATGAAGATGGGCCACCGATGTTACCTGTCTGCCCAGTGCGATCAGGGTAATATTGCTGGCTTTTGCCAAGGTAAAGGTAGCAATAAAGCCTTGCCTTGAACCTACTGGCTTTCTCTAATGTACTTCAAGAAGCCTGCAAATTTGGGAGAGCAGAAACACAAGTAACTGTACAATATTTTGTTGCCCTTCATATTGCTGTGCTCAGTTGTTGACAACATGACTTGGGAGAAAGCAGATGGTTTTGCAGTCCAGAAGTCTGGAATTCATTAGTGGAAATTTTCAGACGTGGGTTGGTTTGTGTTTTTTCTTTTTTTTTTTTTTTTTTTTTTTTATTCCTTGGCTTAGCTACAAGAAGTCAAAGCAAACAGAGCTGAAAATTCATAGTGAGGGGTGTGAAAGAGTTTCTTTGCTCTCTTTCACCAAAGAACTGACTGGACAGAAAAATCAAACACTTGGGAATTTCTTTTTCCTGGTTTGCTTTTTCTGTGACAGCAAACCTTTACTGAGAAGAGGAGCTTTTAAGAGCTTCTCTGGAATTCAGGTTTATTTGAGAACACCAACACTTGCTACTGAAGACTGCAGTTGTGCTAACCTCATAAAGGAAAGGGGAGGAGACAGAAGTGATGTTAATTTATTTGCTGAAGAGTTCAAACGGTGGAGTTTTTCCTACAAGGATCTTTTTCTCCTCTGCAGGAACCCTGCACAGAAGTACAAACTGCACGGCCAATGTTAACCTGCGACGTCCTGACCCCAGGCAGGAGCGAAGCTCTTTCATAAGGAGGTGCCGTGTCTTGGAAAGGTGCAGTTCTGCGTTTGCACTTTGTATTGGACGAGTTTGTTTTCCAGGTACTTAGCGAGAGCAGACTGCAGCATTTCAATAACGCGACTGCCTGGAGGAAGCTGGAGGTGGAATTTTGGGGGGAGTGAAAAATTTTTCGCATAAGTACAGGAGTGGTGCAGCCCTCCCGAGCCGGGCACCAGCCCCGCTGCCGGCCTGCACCCTGGCACAGAGCTCTTAGCCAGGTTCTGCTTTGAGCTCCCCCTTCCCAGAGTCTCATACTCTTCCATTTTGTAGTTTTTTCATCCATTCCCACCACCTAGATTTGTTGTTCCAGGCTCCCCCTCTCCAGGGGGGCAACGATTGTCCCAGCTCCTGGAAACTCAGTTCTAGAGCGTTTTCCTTGAGGTCCTGTGCCCCAAGTCTGCCCCAGCAGCCACCCTTCCCTGCCATGGTACTTCCCAGTATCCTTTAGACAACAAATAATTCCCATCTTGTTACACTCCTCTGCTGCAGGAGAGGCTGGGCTCTGGTCCAGGGCAAACAGCTTTCTGACAAGCACAACCAAACAGTACCAAATAATAGGGTTTTGGAGAGCCACCTTTTCCATAAGTAAAGGGGAGGTGGAGAGAGAAAACACGTGTGAAACCTCTCCTGCTAAAACCTTTCAGCACACGCTGCGGATCTGCTACACAGGATATTCAGCACGAGCTTCTGGAAGCTGTACTGCTCGTGAATGCCGAGGTGGTTTGCACGCACCTACAGGCTGGGAGATCCTTTAAGCCTTATGTAAACGCAGGCTAACAAAACTGCTTTGCCTGGGACTTTAGAAGTGTCAGGTAAACTTCTTTGGGCTGGGGAGACTCGGTTGCTTAAAAAAAAAAATCCCTGTTTCTGCTTCTCATTCTCAGTCCTCTTGGATTTCCAAGCTGAGTTAGGTGTTACCTCCTGTGCAGACATGGGGGGAGCAGATGCAATGTGCCACAGCAGCCTCAGAGCAGAAGTCACGTCCTAAGAAAGCTCTGCCCGTATCCGGACGGGATGAGGACTCTTGCCAGCTGGAGCTAAGGACCAGCTAACCCCTCGGCAGTCCTCATCTCTAATCTATAATGTAGAGAAGGTGCTGCGGCTTGTTACTTCACTTACCATCTGTGCTCCTCGCTCAGAGGCAGCCAGTAAACAATGTGACTAAGAGAAAACGAAATTGAAATTTTTTTCCTGTAAACCGGCATGTGTAGTTACACCAGATGATAATCCTCCGTTTCTTGGAAAAGGCAGAGACTCTTGCTGGGATTTCCTCAGTATGATCCCGTTCAAAAAGCAAATGACACTTCATAGAGATCACTGCAAAGCTAAAGTAGCAAATTTCTGGTCCTCAGTGCAGAGGTGCTGGTGCTTGCTCGTGCACCGACACTCTTCCCTTTAGTTCCCAGCACGGAAATTCTTGTTCCAACTCCAGTGGCAGATGCCAGACAGACTGTGAAGCTGTTCCTTCTGCCTTCTTTTACTGCTGCTTATTGTAAATGAACACAGAAGATATGTGATATAAAATAGAATGGTTCCTTATTTGAAAATTTCTCATGAACTTATGATGTTTTTAGCACATACAAGTTAAAACTGCATTCATTTAGGTTGCTCAGAAGTAATTTCAATTTTTCAAGCCAGGTGGATTTAGAAATGCGCATACTCCTGTTAAATGTTGGCCATTTCATGCCTTTAATTCAGCACCTATCTGTGTTTGAGTTAATTTAAAATGTAATCAAACGGTATTGTAACAGCGTATCGGAGGCCAGCCTCTGAACCTGAACTGCCTGTATTGCATTCTTAGGCCACGGCAACGCCACGTGTGTGGCTGTACAAGCACCAGGTTAAACACTGCTACGGGTGGAAGACTTCAGCACTACTTCCCGCACAAACCCGGGCAGAACCTTCGCGGCTCGTAAAGCCAGAAGAGACCTGCGACCATCCCGCCTGCTGCAGGACCCGCTGGTAACTGCCTTGACGTGGAGCCGACGTCCTACAGCACGATCACTTATGGGGGTGGAGGAGAGCCTGGTGCACGCAGCTGTACAAATCAGGGATCTGGCTGTTTTGGTTTCGAGTTTGCCAGCCAGTTTTGGTCAACTGAATTGAAAACTCCCTGCGTTTGCTGTCAAAATGTACAGCTTAAATAAGAGGTTTTGGATCTGACTTGAAGTTAAATATTACGATTGGAGGAGAATATTTTTTAAGAGTAAAACCGCTTCATTTTAAGATGTAACTAAAATACAGAAAACAAATATCTACTCCCCCTTGACTTTCTGGCAACTCTTTCCTCCCCCCATGCCCCCAAATTCTTCCCTAAATTTTGTCCAGGTTATAGTGACCATCATCTTGTCTCCCGCTTGCCTAGATACAAGGATGGGGTAAGTTGACGACAATGTTTTGCTTCAAAACTGAATTTCCTGCTTTCAGTCGACCTACAGCTTACCTCATCTGGTGTGCTCACGCCAAAATAATCACAGCCCAACGAAAAGGCCAGAGGCAACTTTACAGTGCAACAGCATAAACATCCCCGTGGGGGTGTCATCCTTTCCTGCATCTCAGGGGATACCCTGAACATGAGGTTCTAAATCCAGTTAGTAGTTGGAGCTATTAGGAGTAGCTAGAGTCCACCTGAGTGAACCCAAAAAGAAATTTTTAATTTTACTGTAACACAAAAATCCTATGCTGAATAGGAGGGAAAACTATATTTAAAAAAAAAAAAAAGGGAAAATACAAGGAATTTTTACTGGCAGTAAACCAGTGCAATTCATGGCTCGGTGACAACAGCTGTTTAACTGCGCAGCCTGCAGAAGTGGTCGGGGACAGGTTTAGGGCTGGCGTGAGCCCGGCTGAGGGGGGCCGGGGTGGGACACGCGCTGCAGGGGACGCGGCGCAGGAGCTGCCGCACAACCTCGCTGCCGTTCTGTGCTAGCTTAGGGTTAACAGCCCGCGCACCCGCCGTAGGCTGTACAGCGCTCTGTTTCTGTGCATTTATCAGCACGTAACTTCTACTCTGTCCCTCTCGCCCCGTCCTGTAGAACAGCTGTGTACGCAGTGAACAAATTGATGTCCTGCGTTATTTCTTCTTAGGTGCTTCCTAATCCCTAGTACAGAGGAACTGCACAAGAATTGAGCGGGTTTTGCATATGGATGGTGATAGAAAAGTTTATCTCGGAATCCTCTATGAGCAGTGTCTTTATTTCTACCAATGCAAATGTGCCCAACCCTGATTTTGACAACTGGTAGATTATGGTAGATCTAATAACCCTAAAACTCTAGAAACAGAGATATAGAGGGGTCATTAACTGGCAGCGTAAGAAAACAAATGCTTCTATTTAAGCATAGTTTATGCCTTTTTTCTTTGAATAAGCTGCCAAAAGAAGAAGATCATAAGCTGTTACAAAAACGACTTAAAGATACTGTAGCTGTGACTTGTGTCAAGCATTCAAAAAGGAAAAATACCGAAACTGTAGGCAAGAGCAGGCATCAGTTCAATGGCTGTGACTCCAAGACTGAAAACAACCCACCTGTGAGATGAGTTTCCTTCCCTCATTAATCAGTTGCTAGACAATAGTATCGCATATCTATCGTAACTGTTAACATATTTATTAAAGCTGGGGCATCTCTGGTCACCCACGGGCATTTAGTGGTGTTCGGGCAAGAGGTACTTTACTTTCAGCCTCTTTTTAAATAAATAGTAACACAGCAGCTGCAATGTTAAATACACCGGTCCTAAAAATTACTAAAATTACTGCTGTATCTTGAATCTGGCTCCCCCCATTTATTTATTTTAATCCAAATGGGACAAAAAGGGGAAGAGGAGCAGTGTCCCAGTATGTAATCTTCTGATGCCCACCTTGGCTGTACAAGGAAGTGATAGGGACAGCAGATTTGAACGTGTGAGGTAAAGCCAGATGCATCCTGTTACACGGGCTGCTTTTAGAAATTTGGATTTGTTTTCTTTTAGTCTAGAACTGCTGATAACTGGAGCTGCATGGAAGCAACTCGTACTCCCAGCACCTTGCTTCCCTCCAGCTCCTTCCAGTTGCTGCTGTAGCAGCTTCTTGCTGGGCAGTGGTGGCAGAAGCAATGTTGGGGGGTGACAGGGTGGAGAAAATAGGACTGTTGTTTAGCATCCCCTTGCCTTGCTCTGTGGAGAGTGCAGGTATATGTTCTGGAAAACAGCAGGTTTTGATTTGCAAAATCAGAAGCTTTTTGCCAGAGAACTGTATAAAGGGCAAACCAGAGGGCAGCCAGCAGCAAAACTATTTTCTAGCTTCAAAGGTGTTCTTTTCAAAGGCCAGTTTAAATCCTTGAAGTATTAAAGCTGTGAAAACAAATCAGGAGAAGACTGGAATGAAGTTGTTCTTACCAAAATAGCAAGCCAGGTTCATATGCTTAGAGATAAAATTAACCAGAGCAGTGTAGAGGTTGCACTTGACGCTGCTCCGTGGTGTTGCGTGAGCCGGGGCGGCTCGGGAAGTGCCGAATTACTGCACTTGGGGGGTGGCTGCTGCCCGAGGGCTCTACGGGAGCGGGGGCAGGAGCGTAAGGCTTCCCTTTCGTGGAGAAGTAAGAGGTGACGCTGTGGCCGGTCCTGCGGTGTGATTTAGCTATATGAGCCATGTGGAGTAGCTGCGGTACCTTTTGATTTTACAGTCAGCTCCTTGTTCAAACACTTTGAGTGAAGCTGGTGTATACCGGAAAGAATTAAAGATTTCTTTTAATGCTTTCTTTATCTTTGGAATTTAAGCTTTTTGACTTTTTTGACATGCTTTCCCCAGCTATCGTAAGCAGCTAGCTTTGCTCCCTCCAACCCCACACAATCTGTGAGAATCCTGTATTTATGAAAAATACTGAGTGGACGGCCCTGCTCCCCAGAAATGGGGCAGGACAGGGCAGGTACACAGATACCTGTATTGCTCTGTTGGCATTTCTCGCTCTTGACCTGAAGGACCACACCACAGGCTGAGCAAATTAATCCAGCACCAAAAGCTAGCTCACTTGAAAAATCTACAGACTTTTCCAAACATTTCTTTTTCTCCCTGACACTTCCCATTAACTTATTTGCAGCTCCTGTTATGAGGAATTTGCATCAAAAACTCAGGAAACCCATTAATGCTGTTTAAAACATAATGCTTTAGATGAATTATTACTAAATTCGCCTTTGTGTTTTTAAAGTATTTCAAATCTAGTTAATTAGCCGGGTTGGTTTTACATTACATATGCTCATCACGACAATTCTGCTGAAAAGCCGTCATTGAATTAAATCATGGTTACTTAATTCTCAGCCATAGGTATTGATTCACATTTACGCGTAACTCCTCCTAACACACATAATTGTAGCAGTTCAAAGACAGCTGTCTGACAGCGACAAATGATGATTAACTCTCCCCTGTTCTCAGATGAAAAGCTGCTAATTACTATTACACAGTCTTAAACTGAAAATACAAACTCCTTAGTCCTAGACAGATCCCAGGTGAGCAGCGAGTTGACACCTCCTCTGAGAGAACCATCAATATAACAAACACGTTTTCCTCTCCTTTGAACTTCTCAGCAGAAGAAAGGTGTTGCTGTCTTCACTTCAAAGGCAGTTGCTGATTATCTTCAAACCTGGCTGCGGAGCTGAGATGGATGCAGGGGGTGGCCGGCCTCTCCGGCGGAGCTGTGTCCTGACCTGAAGCACACAGGCACTGTGCCCAACCTCCTTCAAACGCCAGCACGGTCAGCCCCTTACACTTGCTTTTTCTGTTGGTGAAATTCAGCTTCGTGGTAATAGCAGTCACCATTATCAGACTGGGAAGAAGTCAGAGGGAAATCCAGATCAAGCTGGCAGGCCAAATATTCTTGAGAGCCTTGGTAGGGAGTAACTCTCCTATTTTGTTAAAATTAAAGCGATGGTGATGGGAGTGCTCAGCTTTTCTCAGTGTTTTACGTATTTTTATTGGGAGTAATACATAAAAATTGCAGAAGTGCAGGAGTCTAGTTGAGGAGGGTGATGATCAAGGGTCATGTACAAGGGCTGCTTTTGGTCTCTCAACTTTCATGTTTTGAAGCAAGAAAAACTCTTCAAGGGAATCCTTCCTAGTGTTCCTTTTCTCCAGTTTGTTATTTCTTTCTTTTTTAGATATATTAAAAACTAAAATAATGAATTGTCATTGTTAATATAAGAACTTGTGCTGTGTATTCTGGTATGAATCTAGCAACAGGCTATTAGTTCTCAGAAAATGTAATAGCCACTCAACCGGCAATCCAAAAAAGGTAGTTTAAAAGGAGTTTTATAACCCAGCTATAATCGTACAAGTGTTGGAGTTGGAAGGGACTTCCATTTGGTCACCCGTCACCCTTCGCACCATACACAGATCTCTCACTTTAGCGGTGCCTGACAGGACGGGGTCCACTCCAGCAGTGTCACCAGGGAAAGGGCCATGAACCAGCCTTTGCAGCCTGTTCTGCTGCGTAGCTCCTCCTCATCATCGTGTTTTCCTGATACTTAGCACGTTTCTTCCTTTTTGCAGTTCACATCCACTACTACTTTTTCTGCCCCTGTGTTTTGGTCCTTTTACTCCCTGGACAACTGAATTTACTGAAACTCCTCAGTAGGAAATTCAGTCCCCTTTGGTGTCTGGCATGGAACAGAACAAGGGATTTAGGCATGTATCTGAATCTCTTGAATATGCAAATGCAGTTTGAAATATCTGTCCTCAAAATGCTGCTGGCTGCTTTTCAGGGCAGATCATACACGCTGTAAGAACTAGTAGCTGCATTAGGCTCAGAGAGAGCCTAAGCATAAATCCCTCTTCTTTCCAACCACATCCCGAATGATTTTCATTGCTCCTCGCCTTTGCCTAATGGTGCCCCAGGCAACTTCCTCGTTACCTGACGCTAGAACAGCGATACAGTACTCTCCACACTGTGCCCTACCATTTCCTACTTCTATTTTTGATCACTTGTGCGAAAACAGAAAAAAAGGAGCTGGGCAAAAATTCCCGATCCCTAGAGTATCACCCAGATTTGAGTTCACCTTCATGGGAAGTTGCATCAGTTGATCTGCTTGTTGCTTCTCAGGTGCCTGTCTCTTACAGCATGAAAACAGCAACCTTCCATTTACAAACTCTTTGCCAAAAGTGCTATCTGTTCTGGGTTTTTTTAATGGTCTCCTGAGAAGAGCACTTTTCCTGAGTACAGCAGAATTGCTATATTATTCTTGTGGTGTAGATGGTAGCTGATACTTTCACGTAGTTTGGCTTTTAGAATAACAAGTTTTAAGGTGAGATAGTATCAGTTTGATCATCTCATCTGAGTGCTCTAAAATCTGTCCCTTCAAGCCAAACAAACCCACCAGTAAATACAATTAGTGTATTCTCTAATACACTTCCAAAAAGTCATGAGAAAGCCAAATGGCATTAGACAGACAATTCTGGGAAGTATTGACTGGTAAGTTATCAAAGTGACACGTTAACCACTAATTAATGCAGTTCATACTTGCAGTTGAGTCTCATTTTTGTTAAGTTTTCTCCCTGGGAATGTCACATGGAAACATGAAATGTCTTGCATGAGTGAAATTTTGGGCTCTGACTCGTGATCTTTGGCAATTAGCGTTGCAGTGATGTTAAAAAAAAAAAAAAAGCGCTTCTTTCCTACTGTCTGCACCACTCGTTAGTTAAAATGCAGGGAGCAAAAAAAGGTTTATTGTATATAACTTAATATAAATAGCAATGCTACTTAACAGGCACAGCTGAGATGGGAACCTCCCCCTTCGCATGGGCTGAACTGGGGGAAACAAGATCAGAGATTGCTTCAGAGGAGGAGCACAGACACCTGAACAGACAAGACAAACTGGAATGGAGTGTCAAAATGACTCGCCTGATGTCACACGGGAGGTCAGCGACAGCGCTGGGACTACAACCCTGACAAATCATGGGCCTGTTTGGTCTCATTCTGGGGGTGGGGGAAGGAAAACAAAACTGGTTTTTATGGAGCATGGTGTCCATAGCTGTTTCACACAGGCAGTAAAAAATACACTTAATTTATTCCTCCTTATAAACTAATTTAAAGCAGGATTTCTCTAACACTATTTTCTTTAATTTTATGAATTGAAAATACTTTAAATCTAGGTTTTTACCTTAAAATTGAGACAGTTTCCCTTTCTTAAAGTGGCACAAAAATTTACAAAAAAAAGTTTTTTTGTAGTTGAAATGTTGATGTTCCAACCTTTATCCTTCATTCAACTTCTCCATCAACAGAAAAAGTGACAAAGTTTGAAGGAACCACTGCTTCATGTAAAAAATGAACTACAAAAAGAAATGTAGGAGAAAATGAGCCTTTAAGTTCTAGCTTAAATAAGATGCCTTGCGCTTGAGTTTCAATAACTCTAAGCATGAGATAACTAGGATCATCTCTATGAAATGTTTTGGTACTTTTTAATAAAGAAGAAGAAACTATAAGCAGGCGGAACCACCATGAAACTTTGCGTATTTTTACAATCCGCAATGTTTGTTCCAATAGCAGCCTCTGTGAACGCTGGCAGCCCCGAGCGCGCCTCGAGGCGCTCGCTTTGGAAGTCACGGCTGCCCCTGCTCGGGGGGGTCCCTGAGGTGCGGGATCACCGGCGTCCTTGGAAGACAGAGCCCAGCGGACGATGCCGGCCGGGCCGGGGCCTGTGGCCTCCCTCGCCCTCGCAGCACCTGCCCCAGAAGGCCCAGCCCTGGACGCAGAGGCTGGAGGAGGCTCCCGGAGCCGATCGGCGGCTTCTCTCCTACCGAGTCAATGGAAAAGGCCGCGCAGACTGACCAGGAGCTGCGCCTGCTACAGCAGGGAGAGGCTCTCCCTCAGGCGGAGGCCGGAGGCCCTCGCCTTCGGCCCGCCTTCCGCGAGCACGAACGCGGCTCCGCCGGTCCCGCCCGCGCCGATGAAGCTGGCTGCCGAGCGTCCGTCTCTAAAAGGCTGGAAAACGGGGGGCACCTTCCCCTGCCAAGCTCGGAGAGGGGCTGCCCGGCCCCTCCGCCTCCGGCCCGGCCGCGTTGCCCCGACACCACGGACTGCTTCGCCTCCCGTCCGGGCTTCTCCGCGTGCGGAGCCCCGCAGCCCCCGCCACTCGCCGCAGCCCTCGGCGGCCCCGCCAGAGCGCAGCC
>VZTQ01011170.1:7828-25205 GCA_013400755.1 Pelecanoides urinatrix
GCCCCCCCTGGCCCCCTCCCCGGCCACCCCGCGCCCCCCGCCTGACCTCCTCGCCCTTGGGGATGCGCCGGCTGGAGATGATGATGATCTTGTCCTCCTTGTCGAAGGTCACGACTTCGGCCACGCAGTTCGGGGCACACGAGTGGTTGATGTACCTGGGGTGGGGGGGGGAGGACAGAGAGGAGGGAAGGTCAGCGCCGACCCCGTGGGCAGGATAGTCACTGCTCCCCTCGGGGGGGGTCCCACCACCCCTAAAAGCCCCCCTGCGCTCACCTGGCCGGGCCCCCCGTCAGCGTGGCGTCAATGACGTGCTCGTTGTTGATGCGGAACATGTAGATGCCGCGGTTCTGGGGAGGGAAGAGGGTGTCAGCGGCGGCACTGAACCCCCCACGTCCCACCCGCGTCCCCCCACATCCTACCTGAATCCCCCCACGTCCCACCCGAGCCCCACCTGCTCCTCGTAGATCTTCTCCCGCCGGTTGGCCACCTCGTTGCGGATGATGGTGCCGATGTACTCGATGACCATGGTGTGCTTCTCGATGTCCTTGGCCGCGTAGAGCCCCAGCCCCTGGATGCGGGACCGCGCCAGGTAGACGTTGTTCTTCCATTCCGTCTTCAGGCGCCGGTACTGGGAGGACTTGGAGTGCACGAACTGTTTGCTGTAGGGCGTGTTGGTCTCGCCGGTGAACGTGCTCTGGTACGCCTTGGACATGCTTGTGCTGTTCAGGGTGTGGGGCCTGCCGGGGAGAGGGGGAGTCAGAGCGGAGGGATCCCCAAAGATCCCAGCTCTTCCGGTGGATCCCAGTCCCGCTCACCGCTTGTAGTGGGTGAGGATCTTGGGCTCGGAGCGAGCGCAGCCGGTGGGGTTGATCATCAGCGGCAGCTCCATCAGCGGATGGCGACCGTAGCGGAACAGGTAGTTCTGGCAGCTCTCGACGCCGGGCAGCTGCCGGGGAGGGAGCGGAGGGGCCGTGGGTCGAGCAGCCACCCCCAGCCCCACCAGTAGCCCCTTTCCCAGCGGCGCTGACCCCCAGTGCAGAGAGGAGACCCCCCACACACCCACCCAGGACCTACCGACTCGGCGATGCGCAGCACCGCGTGCACCGTGAGGCCGAAGAGCTCCTCGCCCTTCAGGTACTCGGGGAAGAGTCGCAGCATGTCGGCTTCCTTCCTCATCATCGCCACCGGCTCGATGATCCGGTTCCAGACGGCTGCCGAGGGAAGAGGGGGTTGGAGCCGGGGACCTGCTGCAGGCTGCCCGCCACGGACCCCCGGCTCGAGCCACCCCGGGACCTCCCATCACGCCATCCTCCTCATCAGCGGGACAGAGCGTGGAGGAAGGCAGCGAGCCGGCGCCTGCAGCTCCCTTACCCTGCGGCGAGGAGTCGGAAAAGACCAGATCCTCCAGGCCCTGCTCGATGACTTGCACGACGAACTCGGGGCGGCCGTTGTTCTCGCAGATGGTGCAGCGGTAGCAGCAGCGGCGGTTGTTGGTCCGCAGGCTCCAGTAGATGCGCGTGGCCTCGTAGCCCACGGGGTAGAGGGCCGTGACGCTGTGGAAGTCGGCCATCTGATGCGGCAGGAGTTGCCCGATGGCGTGGAAGACCAGCCCGCCCACGCGGAACATGTGGAGCCGCTCGCCGCGCTGGATGATGCTGGCGATCTGCTTCACCTCGTCCCGTTCGATGTAGACGCGTCGGAAGACGGTGAAGCTGCTCAGCTCCTGCTCGCAGGGACCCTTCAGCTTGTGCAAGGGGCACAGCATGGTCTTGTCCTTGAAGAACATGCACTTGGCGCGGATGGCGCAGGCGAAGTGGTAGACGCTGGGGCAGCGGATGCGGTTGCAGCTGTTGGTGGCGCCGGTTTTCTGGCACAGGGAGCACTTGGTGAGCAGCCCGCGGTGCAGGGCCACCTCCACGTTGATCAGGGCCCCCCCCTGCGTCTCGTAGACCTCCGTGGACCACAGGGCGCAGTTCAGGTGGACCCAGAGGTCGAGGTCGAGGTTGAGCAGGCGAGCCGGCCCGTCCGTGGCCCCGTCGCCCTCCTCGTGGCAGAAGCAGCACTTGCGCAGGTCCCGCGGCACCTTTTCGGGGCGCAGGGTGGTGCCCAGCTTGTCGATGAACTCCGCGATCTCCTTGTCGCCGTCCCGCTTGGCCCCCCCTTTCTGGATGGTGACGAGGAAGCGCAGCCGTTTCCACCTCACCCCTTTCCACTTCTTCAGCCTCGGCCGCGCTTCGTCCCCGTCCTCCGGCGGCCGCGAGCGGGGCTTGAAGCGGGGCGGCGAGTGGGGGGCCGCGGCCCCTTCCTCCTGGGGGGCTGGCGAGGGGGCCGGCGGCAGGGGTGACAGGGGGGCCGGGGCTGCCTCGTGAGCCGCCTCGGGGTCGGGGACCCTGGCAGCCTCCACAGGGCTGGATGGGGAGGGGACAGAGGGGGACAGCGGGGGCGAGGGCTCCTGGGGCATGACAGAGAGCTGCCGCACGTCCAGGTTGGAGACGTTGTTGACGTAGCAGTGGTGCAGGGTCTTCTCGGGCGCTGGGCTCTCCTGTGGCACGGGGAGGGGGGCACCGGGTCAGAGCGTCCCAGGGATGGGGACCCCCAACCTCCCTGAGCATCACAGTGAGGGGTCCTTGGCCCTGCAGGGACCCCACAGCACCCCACCGTGCTCCCAACCCTGCAAGGACATCCCCGACCCCTTCCACGCAGCGCTGGGAGACTCAGCACCTCTCCACGGAGGGATCAGGCCCCTCCGGAAACCCCCTGCACCACCCTGCAATCATGGGGGGGACTTATGGGGACCCACACACACCTTTCTACACGGTCACACTTAATCCCAAAGGATCTCCTGCACCCTCATATAGCCACAGCCTCACAGGTACCCCAACACCCCTCCCCCAGGGTCACAGCCCTGGGGGGGGACCCCTGTACCCCGCTGACCTGTCTGAGCAGCGTCAGGAGGTCCAGCTCGCCCTTGAGGCTGTACCCCGGCAGCACCGCGTCGAACTGCTTCAGCCACTCGGAGCTGCTGTCCGGCACCTTCCCAGCCAGCGCCTTCTCCTTGCCACCCAGCACCCCTGCGAGAGAGACAGACGGCCCGTCACGGGGCGCCCGGCTGGGGGACATGGGGGACCCCGTCCCGGGGACACGGGGGACCCCGCAGGGATGAGGCAGACGCTCACCAGCCATGTCTGTCTCCACCTTCTTGGCCTCGACCACAGCCGCTCGCATGGGACCGTCGGGGAAAAGCACCTCGTAGGAGCTGGGGATCTTCACGCTGAGCAGCTCGGCCATGGCCACCATCACCCCGTTGAGGTTCTGGGCGGGAGGAGGATGGGATGGGTCCCAGATGCCGCCATACAGGGTCACCACTAAGGGTCTCGCCTCCCCCCGTCCCCTCGCTCACCTTGGCGGCCGCTGTGGACACCGTCAGCATGACGGAGACCTCGCTGCTCTTGCCCTTCTCCCACGGGGCGCCCGGGCCCGCTGCCCCCACCTTCCCAGGGGGGGCCCCGAAGGGCTCCGCGGCCTCGTAGGGCTTCGTGTCGGGGAACACTGGTGTGGGGAGAGGGGGGGGTCAGAGCCACACAGACCCAGCCCCACTGACAGCCACCCGTGAGCCCACCCAGCCGCCCTAGACCCCTGCAGAAATGCTGCTGGGAATCCATCACCTCGCGTGGGACAGAGACTGGGGTGCGGCGACGAGGACAGAGCACCCAGCACCAACGACAAGCCCTTGGGGAGCAGCTGGGGGGCCCTCAGGAACAGGCCAGCCCCGACACACGGGGCCACGCTCAAAGCTCTGCTGCCGAGGCGCAGCACACCCCACAGACCCCCTCCCCTCAGCCCGCATTCCCCAGGGACCCTTCCCCTGCCCCACTGCACCCCTAACCAGCCCAGGGCCCCCCTCCATATACCGCACAGACCCTTTTCTACCCGATTCTGCCCTGCAGACCCTCTCCCTGCCCTACCGTACCCCTGCCTGGTCTGTACGTCCTACAGATTCCCTCCTGCCTGGTCCATATGCCCCCCCGACCCCCTCCTGCCTGGTCCACGTGTACTGCAGACCCCTCCTGCCCTGCCTTGCCCCTGCCCGGTCCATATGCCTCCCCCCCCGAGAGCGTCCCAGCCCACCTGGGATACTGGCCCGGGGGATGATGGGGATGATGGGGGACAGCACACGCTCCTCCAGCTCTGGCTTGGCCTCGCTGAGCAGGGGGAAGCGGAGCAGCTCCTCGCCCAGGACGCTCTCGGGGGACGAAGCGGGGACGATGCTGTCGGGAGAGTCGCTCTCGTCGTCGCTCTCCATCCTGCAGGGAAGGAGGTGTCACGGGCTGGTGTCACCCGTGCGGGGGCAGGTGTCACCCATGGGTGGGGGGATCACCGCGGCCGGTGGCTCACCTGACGTCCTCGGTCTGGTTGTGGGGAGGGGTGGGCAGAGCTGCCAGCAGGTCCAGGCTCTTCACCTCCACAGCCGGTGTGTCTGCGTGGGGAAGGGTGTCACGGGAAGGGGACGGGTGTCACGGGAAGGGGACGGGTGTCAGCAGGGACTTTGTGCCACCCTTGTGCCACCCACACTCACCTTTCTGGCCGTGGGGCTCGCGGGCCGGGTCGGCGTCCTTGGGCTGCTCGCCCAGCTCCTCGGGGGCCGTGACGCCGTTCACCATCTTCTGCTGCACGGAGGGGGGTGGCGTGGGGGGCAGCGAGGAGGGCGGCGTGGGTGGGTTGCTGAGGTTGTTCTGGGGGGAGATAGCGGGGTGAGCACAGCGGGGTGGCCCAGCACCCCTAAATGTGTGTGTGTGAGGGGGCAAGGAAACAATCCCGCCTCACCTTGGTGAGCAGCTGGGAGTAATAGTCGGGCACGCTGTCGAGCACGGCGCTGCCGAAGGCGCCCCGCAGCTGGCTCTTCCCGTTGATGGGGCTGCTGCCGAAGGGCGCGAAGAGGCTGAAGTTGGCCGTGATGGTCGGCTCCGTCAGCGGCAGCAGCGACAGCTCCTGGGGGCACAGCGGTGAGGAGGGGACGGGGGCGGAAGGCAGCCCCCCGCCATGCCCCCGGCCCGCGGCCGTACCTGTTTCAGCTGCTTCATGAGGGCCTCGCCGGGGCGCAGCCCCTCGTCCTTCCGCAGCTTCTTGCGGGAGGCCGGGACCCGCTCGTTGCCCTTCTGCACCCGTTTGGGCTTGGTGGCCGCCGGCTTCCTGGCGATGGAGGGGTCCTGGGGAGAAAGAGGGGAGCAGGAGCCGTGCCGAGCACAGCCCTGCAGCCATCACCCCCCCATCCCGCCCCGCGCTGCCCCGCTCACCTCCCGGCCCAGCAGCACCGGCTGCGGCCGCAGCTCCGTCCCGGCGCCCCGGCTTTCCGTGTGCCCGTTGAGTTCACCCGGACTCTGCGCCGAGAGCTGCACGTTCTTGGCTCGCAACAGCTTCTGCAGCAGGAGATGCCCGGCCTCGGAGCGGCTGCCCGGTACCAGCAGGCTGTTGGCTTGACCGGCCCCGGGGTCCCCGTTGGCCTCCGGCTTTGCCGCATCGTCTCCGTCCAGCTCACACTGTGCCGCCGCCGCCACCTCCTCCTTCGGCTCCTGCTTCACCAACACCTGCGAGGGCTCGCCCGCCGCGGGGGTCCCCTCCGGCACAGCCCCGTTGATGTGGGTCTCGCCAGGGTCGGCTGGGTCCGCACCGGCTGCCTCGGTGTCCCAGGGGCCGTGTGCCGGGTCGGGGAGGGACCCACTCTGCGTGGGCGTCAGCCCCGGCTCCGCCGGCGCCGCGGGGCTGGGGGCCGAGGCCAGGACCCCCGGCGACGTCTTCTTTGGCTCTTGGGGGCTCTGCTCGGGGCTGGCCAGGTGCTGGGACGCGCAGCCCAGGGGCGAGGGGGCCGGTGGTGTGGGGAGCTGGACGAGGCCGGGCTGGGGGCCGCGGGCGGCCAGGGCTGCCTGCACCAGCTCGGCCAGGGGCTGCTGGGGGGGCTGCCCCGGCAGCGCCCGCCCCTGCTCGGCGGCAAAGCCGGTCTCTGCCGGGGCGCCCGGCCGCGGCTGGAAGAGGGGTCCTAGCGGGCGAGGGGGCTGGCGGGCTGTGGGGGCCGGGGAGCCGTGGTCCGGGGCCTGCCCGGGGAAGGGTCCGGGCGGCCGCAGCGCCTGGCTCTGCTGCAGCAGGCTCTGCTGGTGCCGCTGCACCAGGAGGGCCTGGAGCTGCTGCTGCTGCTGGGGCGTCAGGTGCCGCAGCTGCGGGTTTTTGGCCAGGACCCCCTGGAGCTGCGCCCGGATCTGGCCCATCACCGGCCCCGGCACCTGCCCCAGGAGGCCCGGGGGGAGCGTGGCTGTGCCCGGCGATGGCACCGCCGACCCTGCTTTGTGCTGCCCGGGGCTCTGGAGCCGTGGGGGCTGCGGCTGGCCCTGCAGCGAGCCCGACGGCCCCTTGCCCGGCTGCTCCGGGGGCCGCGGTGCCTGCGGCAGCACCATACCCTGCGCCTGGCCCGTCCCGCAGCCCAACGGCGGCTCCGCCACCCCGGCAGCGTCCCCGTGCTGCTGGGACAGCTCAGGGCGGGTGGCCCCGGGGCTCTGCAGCGGCGGGGCAAGCAGGCTGCCCGGCTGCACGGGGGCTGCCCGCAGCGCCGGCTGCGAGCCCAGGACGCCCGGCTGCGGGGAGGCCAAGAGGAGCTGCTGGCCCTGCCCCAGCTCAGCCTGGTGCTTGGGGGCCGGGAGCTCCGGGCCACCCAGCCCTGCGGGGTTGAGGGCTCCCTGCTGCTCCTGGGGGCCCCCGTGCAGCTGCCCCCCGCTCTCGCTGCCCTCGGCGCTGCCGTCCGCCCCTCCAGGCTGGTCCTTGGCAGCCAGGACCGCCGGGGCCGGCTGCATTCCCTGACTCAGGTGCAGCACAGAGGGGGCCTGGCCCACCGCCCCGTGCTGCGGAAAGTGCTGGATCGGGGGCTGCCCCTGGCCCAGTCCCAGGAGGCTCGGCTGGGCGGCCGTCGAGTTCTGCTGCTGCTGCTGCGGGGCCAGCAGCGCCCGCGACTGCCCCAGCTGCTGGGACAGCACGAGCCGGTGGCCCAGCATCCCCGGAGTCTGCGGCGCCAGTTGGGGCGAACCCAGCACCCGCTGCTGGTGGGGGGCCAGGAGGACCTGGCGCTGGGGCGGGGGGTGGCCCAGCACCGCCTGGTGCTGCAGCCCCGGCCCCTGCGAGTGGCCCAACAAGCCCGGCTGCTGCTGGGGCGAGAGCTGCTGCACCAGCAAGCTCTGCTGGTTGCCCATCAGCCCCGGCTGCTTCGGCACCATGGGCTGCCCCACGGCGCCCGGCTGTGGGGCCGGCGCTGGCTGCTGCTGCCCCAGCAAGCTGGGCTGCCCCACCATGGCTGCCGGCTGCATCGAGCCCTGGCCCATCACGCCGGGCTGCTGCATCGACGTCTGCGCCATGACGCTGGGCTGCTGCATTGAGGCTTGTCCCATGACGCCGGGCTGTTGCATGGACGCTTGTCCCATCACGCCCGGTTGCTGCATGGACGTCTGTGCCATGACAGCCTGCTGCTGCATCGACGTCTGCGCCATAAGGCCCGGCTGCTGCATTGAAGCTTGTCCCATGACGCCCGGCTGCTGCATCGGTGTCTGCGCCATGATGCCCTGCAGCTGCATCGAGGTCTGTCCCATGACGCCCTGTTGCTGCATCGACGCCTGTCCCATCACACCCGGCTGCTGCATGGACGCCTGCGCCATGACGCCCTGTTGCTGCATCGACGCTTGTGCCATGACACCCGATTGCTGCATCGACGCCTGTCCCATCACCCCCGGCTGCTGCATGGACGCCTGCGCCATCACCCCCTGTTGCTGCATCGACGCCTGCCCCATCACGCCCTGTTGCTGCTGCAGCGACACTTGTCCCAGCATGTTCTGCTGCTGCAGTTTCTGGGCCAGCTGCATCCTCTGGAGCTGCCTCTCCTGCATCAGGCGGCTGTCGGCAGCCAGCCCGCGCAGCGCGGGGTTCCCGGCGAAGAAGGCGTTGGAGGTGCCGGGCACCGGGGCGTTCCCCACGGCTTGCTGGCCCATGAAGGACAGACCCTGCTGCACGGCCATCGACACGCCGCCCTGGGGCAGGCGCAGCCCCCCGGGCTGCCCCGGCTGCTGGCCGAGGCCTTGCGCGCCCACCACGGCCCCCGCCGGCTGCTGGACGCCGTGCGCCGAGAGCAGCTGCCCGGGGAGCTTGGACATGAGGCGGGGGCTCTGCGAGGGGCTCAGGGCCATGACGGCCGAGGCCTGGTGCTGGTGCTGCTGCTGCTTGTTGCGATACTCGGCCATGAGGTTGGTGTGTTCCTTCTGCTGCTTCCGCACCTACCGGGGACGGCGGGACGTTAGCACCGGGGACGGCGGGACGTTAGCACCGGGGACGGCGGGACGTTAGCACCGGGGACGGGGCGCCCGCCCGCCCGCAGAGCCCTACCTGGTCCAGCTGTTTCTGAATCTTGCTCTGCTGTTCCGTCACCAGCTTGAGTTTCTCGGCGTCGGCCTCGGGGAACTCCCGCCCGGCTTTCTTGGCGGTGCGCTGCTTGGCGCAGAGGGCCTTGCGCGATTTGCGGTGCGCCCCGATCTGCTCCTCCAGCACCTTCAGCTGCATCTGCAGGAGCTGCTGCGTGTGGAAGAGCCACTCCTCGTACTGCCGCTGGTCGGTCTCGTCTGCGGGAGCGGGGAGAGGGTTCAGATCAGCAGAAACCCTGGCTCTGGAGGGAGCCTGGCCACAGCCCAGCTCAGCCCAGCCTCCCCGAGCAGGATGAGACCCGGCCAGCGCTACCCCGGCCCCCCCCCCGCCGCCTCGGTACTCACTGATGACGCCCTGCGCGAAGGTGGGTGGGTTGGGGCGAGCCTGGGTCGGGTCGCTGCCGCTCCGCTCCTGGCAGAGAGAGGAGCGTTGGGGACATGCACCGCGCCGTGCCCCCTCCCCGGTGCCCCCCTGTCCCCTCTCCACAGCCCCCACCTCCCCAGGGGACCGTGAACCCACCGGCCAGAGCAGCTGCTGCCTGGTGGGTCCTGAGCACCAAGCCAGGCAGCCCCAAGGGGACCCCCGTCCCCCCACTCACCTGCCCGCTCCCCGCCAGCAAGTGATTCTGCATCTCGGAGACGGCCGGGCCCCCCGAAAGCCGCTGGGCCAGTAGAGAAACCTGTTGCCTTTTTTGGGGGGACACACGCAGAGGTGAGGGATGAGCCAGGGCCGAGGCACCCTGCCCGCCCCAGGCCGTGCCCTGCTGCCCACCGTGCCCCTTACCTGTTCATGCCCGGGGCCACCCCGATGCTGCCCTGAGCCATCACCTTCTTGATGCCCTTCAGCGCCACCATCTTGGCCTTGGCAATGGGGTCCATGATGTCCTCGGCCGCAAACTTGTCCAGATCTGCCAAGAGAGAGTCAGCGGATGGTGCCACAACCCGTTCAGTCCTGCGCCCCCCACCCAAAAGGGCCCCGCGCCCCCCGCAAAACAACCGCCCGCAGCCCCTACCTGTGTCCGGGAAGAAGCTGTTGGCCAACTGCTGCTGCATGACGAGCTGGGGGGGCTTCAGCCCCAGGGCGGGCGGCTGCACCCCAGCCATCGGCTTCTGCACCAGCACCTGCTGCTGGCTCTGCTGCGGCTGCGCCAGGGCCACCTGCACGCCGTGGGGGGCCGCCAGCACGTGGGGCTGCCCGGGGGCCATGCCCATGTGGGGGGTCAGCGCCGGACCCTGCTGGGGCGCGCCGAGCCGGGGCGGCTGCGGTGGCATCAGCGGCGGCCTGGCCACCAGCCCCACTTGGAGGGGGGGCTGCGGGGCGCCCAGGCGGGGCGGCTGCCCCTCGGGGGGCTGCCCGGCCGCCGCCGTGTGAAGCACGGGGTGCCCCGGGGCCGGGAGGTGGAGGGTGCCCCGGGGCAGGTGGGCCGACATCTGCTGCTTCTTCTGCAGCTCCTTCTTCTCGTGCTCCAGCAGGTCCTCGATGAGCAGGGGCAGTTCGCTGGCCACCAGCGAGCTCTCCATCTTGTCCAGATCATCGGCCGGTGAGTGCCGGGCGCTGCCCAGGCCCAGGGCTCCACCGTCCAGCTCAAACTTCTCCAGCAAGGTGTTGCTCTGGTTGCCCAGCTGGGCAGGGGCCAGCCCACGGCTGGGGCCGGCGTAGGGGTCCTTCTCCGGCACGGGGACGCCAGCATGGCTGCTGTTAGGGAAGTGAGACAAGCCGAGGCGAGCTGGACCGGCCCCGGGGCTCAGGAGGGTCTGGCCGGATTTGAGGCTCAGCCCCAGCGAGGCAGAGATCTTATCGGCGCCTTGCAGGGCCTCCGATTTGACGGGGACCGGGAGCCGCTCGGGGCCACCGGCGGTGAACTGGCAGGGAGAGGTCTTCAGGCAGCCGTCCTCCAGCTTGGGCTTGACGTCAGCGGGCAGCGAGCCCGCCTTCGCCTCCGTGCCCTGCGCCTTGAAAGCCGGGTCGGGTGCCAGCGCAGCGCCCGTCGGGCAGGGAGCGGGTCCTAAGCCCACCCCGGGCACCAGCCCTTCCTTGGGCACCTCCCGGTCCTCCATGGATGAGGCCGTGTCTTTGCTGTCCCCGGGATCAGGGAGCTTCAAGCTGGGCGCCGGCGGCTCTGTCTTGAGCTGGGCTTCGCGCTCGGCTTTCTCGTTGGCTGACTCGACCAGGCGAAGGTGCTCGTTGAAGATGTCCTTCTTGTCACCGGTGTCCAGCTCGGGGTCGGTGTAGGCCAGCAGGTCGAACTCGTCGCCGTTCAGCAGGTCATCGAGGTGGGGGTCTGCCGTCTCCAAGCTGTCCAGGTTGTCCAAGTCATCGTCCCCTTTAGCCACATCCGGATCCAGGCTCAGGTTGGCCAAATCATCGTCATCTTCCAGGTCCTTGTGGGACCCGAAATCATCGTCCAAATCGGGCTCCACCGGCACCTCGCAGGGCAGACGTCCCCCCTCCAGGCTCAGGTGACTCTTCCCCGGGGCTGGAGCCGGCGTGGGGTCCGGTGCGGGGCCGTCCTTGGGACCCTCGGGGCGGAGGGCAGAGCTGGAGGAGAGCGGGCGCGGGGGGACGTGCTGCAGCTCCAGGCTGGGGGCCGGCAGCGGCGGGGGGGCGGCCGCTTTGGCGTGAGGCTGGTGGTGGCTGTTGCTCATCTCGGCTGCCTGCGGGGAGGCGGGCGGCAGCGGCACCGGCATCTTCTGCGGCTGCAGCGCCGGGGCGGGGAGCGCCTGCATGGGCACGACGGGGGTGCAGAGGGCCTGGGGGGTGCCCTCCTCCCCGGGCAGGAAAAAGCGGGGCCGAGGTGCTTGGGGGGCAAAGGGGGAACCCACGACCCCCCCGGGTCCCTTCTGCACGTTGTGCCGCAGCTCGATGAAGGGGGCACCCAAGGTGGCGGGCGAGGCGGGCACCGTCTCGGCGGGCACCGGCAGGCGGGCGCCCAGGCTGCCCACGGGGGTGCCGGCGGCCGGTGGGGCGAAGCGGGAGGAGACGGGGAGCCGCAGGGCCGCGGCCGCCTGCTGCTGCTGCTGCTGCTGCTGCCAGAGGTGCTGCTGAGGGGATGGTGCCGGGAAGACCCCGCGGGGGTAGAAGGCCTGGGGGGGTCCCACCGCCGCCCTGCAAGACACCGCAGCGTTGGGACCGGATCGGCACCGCCGCGGCCGTGACACGCCATGCGCAGGACCCTGGGGGTCCCAACTCCCTCGGACCCCACCAGGCACCCAGCAAAACCACAGCCACCCCCTGTTCCTGCTGGGGTGATCCCCGCGAGCAAGAGCTGGGGGGGGACGCACCCCACCGGGGTGAAGCCCTCCTAATTTCTAACCGGCTGCGGTGAGCCCGTCGCTCCCCACTCACCTCCCGTTGATGTCCAGGGCGGACGGCGTGGCCGCCGGCGGGGGCCGGGAGAGCCGCTCGTCCTGCGCAAACGCTGCCTGCACCATGACGGAGCCGGGCAGCTTCCCGGCGCCGGCCAGTGTCCCAAGAAGACTCTTGTCCTGGAAGAAGACGGAAGGACACAGCGTCACTCCTCCATCCACCCCCCAGCTCCCCAGCAGAGCCGTTTTCCCGAGCTCTCCTACCTGTGCCGGTGGGTAGGGGGCCATGCCCCGGCTCAGCTCGAAGGCCTGGCTGCCGGCCTCGGGGGCCCAGCCCGCCGGCGAGGAGGTGGCGGCCGCCGCCGCGCTCTCCTTCTCCTGCCGCAGGCTGTTGCGTTGGATCTGCTGGCGGATGAGCAGCTCGCGGAGCCGCTGGCGCTGGGAGGAACCGAGCGTTAGGACGGAGAGCAAGGACAAGGCAGTGAGAGCAGCTCATCCCCCAGCGACAAACCACGCGTGGAGACCACCTTGACGCCCCCCCCACGCCTCTGGGGAAGGAGCCACAAGCGGAGCCGGGTTCCACACCGACCGCAGGGATGCCGGTTCCTCCCTCGTATCCCCTCTCGAACCCCGGTAGATGCGGCCCAACCGCCGGCGAGCCCTCACCTGCCGCTGCTTCTCCAGCTCCGACTGGCTCATGGTGCTGAGGGCCCCGTCCTGGCCGCCGGGCAGCTCCGCCAGGTCCCGGTTCGGGGGTGCCGAGAGCCCCGCGGTCGCCTCCTCCCTCTTGTCGGCCGGTGGCCCCAGCGCGGCTCGGGGCAGGAAGGCGACGGAGGCGTCCTGCTGCTGCGGGGCGGCTGGGGGCTGCTGCGGCAGCACCGAGGGGGGCCGGAGGGGCGAGAGGCTGTAGGTCTCGGCAGCCGCCGCGCCTGGCCCCAGCGGGCTGCCGGCTTGGTGGAAGCCGGGGGACGAGGCGTAGGCTGAATTCTGGGGCTTGCCGGGGACGTAATGGCTGTTGATCCCGTGGGGCTGGTGAGACGGGGAGCCCTTGAGCGGCTCCGAGACGGTCGGGGGGAAGGTGAAGCGCATGGGGGGCTGGCTGCCCGGGAAGACGCTGGCGCCGGGGGAGCGGGCAAAGGGGGGTTGCTGCCCACCCGGCGCCTTGGCGTGGGGCTCGCCCGCCGGGGTGCCCCCAAAGCCACCGCCGGTCGCCGGGCTGTGCGAGAGCGGCACCGACTTGAACCCCGGCTCCGGCATCTGGGGCCGGGGGGGCTTGTGCAGGGGGGTGAAGGGGTCCCGGGACTGGGGCCGGGAGGGCGGTTGGGAGTAGGGGTCCGGGGATTGGAAGCGAGGGGTGACGGGGGACTGGCAGAAGGCTTCGTTGGAGAGCGGCCGGGGAGTGAGGGGAGACTGGGAGCTGGACTGGGACTGGGGGCTGGCGGGGACGCGGGAGAAGGGCTCTGAGGGCAGNGATGCCCCAGCCCCGGGCTCTGCGGTTCTACCTGAGAGACCCGTGGGGTCATGGGGGCTTTGAAGACGTCGGCCGCCTTCAACTCCGCAGCGGAGAGGTGGGGGCCACCTGGGGAGTCCCCGTAGCCCATGGCGGGGGCATAGCTGGGCGAGCAGACCCCCAGGCTCCCCCCTTCCTCCTTCTTCACCTCCAGACCCTTCTTCTGCTCCCCAAAAGGCAGGGGAGAGAGCAGGGCCTCAGGGGGCCGAGCCCCGGGGCTCCCCGGCACCGAGAGGTTGTCCAAGGAGGGGCACCGGGGCTTCAGGAAAGGGTCGGGGGTGCCGGGCTGGTGCCGGGGGGTGCCGGGCGGCGTGGGGTGGAAGTCGGGGGGCTGGGAGCCCGGGACGGCGCGGGGGCCGGTGAGGGGCTGGGGCTGGCCAGGAAAGGGCTGGAAGGCAGCACCCGCCGTGGGGCTCTGGCCCAGGGGCGAGGGGAAGCGGGGCTCCAGCGCGTAGGCGGGCGCCGGGCCGTAGGGATCGTGCGAAGGCACTTGGGCGGGGGACTGGGGTGGGAGCTTGAGGAAGAGCTCGCTGGGTGACTCCGGCCCCCCTCCGGCACCCGTCGGGGGCTTCAAAAAGCCCTCGCCGCCGGCGGCGGGGGGGCTGCCGACGTAGACGGGCTGTGCCCCCGGCGGCACCGGGATCCGCAGGTGCAGCGAGGGCCTCTCCGGTTTGCGCAGTCCCTCCCCTTTGGTCTGCTTGTTGATCTGGCTCTCGGCCTGCTGCAGAGAGAGCCCGGCCGTCAGGGCTGCGGGGACCCACGCCTGCCCTCCCAGCGGGCTGGGGAAGGGGCTAAGGGGGCAGAGGGTGGGCCATGTCCCCCAGGGCTGGGCCAGGGCCGCCGGGCACCTCCCCGCTCCAGCACGTACCTTCTGCACCTTGTTGATGCGATGAGCTGCCCGGTTATCTTTGGCCTTTTGCTAACAAAAACACGAAGCCAGCTGACTCGCAGCCCCCGGCGCCCAGGCCCCCCGCCCCAGCGACGCCCCGGCACTCACCAAATAGGGGGCTTTGTCTGTAGCGGGGACCTTCCTCCAGAGCTTCATGATCTGTTTGCAACGGCTCGACCAGTCTGGGAGGCCGGTAGGAGCAGACGAAGAGGAAAAAAGCGACGTTAGCCCGTGCCTGATGAGCCCACCCGGGTCCTCGGTGGGTGACCGTCCCTTTTCANCCAGACCCTTCTTCTGCTCCCCAAAAGGCAGGGGAGAGAGCAGGGCCTCAGGGGGCCGAGCCCCGGGGCTCCCCGGCACCGAGAGGTTGTCCAAGGAGGGGCACCGGGGCTTCAGGAAAGGGTCGGGGGTGCCGGGCTGGTGCCGGGGGGTGCCGGGCGGCGTGGGGTGGAAGTCGGGGGGCTGGGAGCCCGGGACGGCGCGGGGGCCGGTGAGGGGCTGGGGCTGGCCAGGAAAGGGCTGGAAGGCAGCACCCGCCGTGGGGCTCTGGCCCAGGGGCGAGGGGAAGCGGGGCTCCAGCGCGTAGGCGGGCGCCGGGCCGTAGGGATCGTGCGAAGGCACTTGGGCGGGGGACTGGGGTGGGAGCTTGAGGAAGAGCTCGCTGGGTGACTCCGGCCCCCCTCCGGCACCCGTCGGGGGCTTCAAAAAGCCCTCGCCGCCGGCGGCGGGGGGGCTGCCGACGTAGACGGGCTGTGCCCCCGGCGGCACCGGGATCCGCAGGTGCAGCGAGGGCCTCTCCGGTTTGCGCAGTCCCTCCCCTTTGGTCTGCTTGTTGATCTGGCTCTCGGCCTGCTGCAGAGAGAGCCCGGCCGTCAGGGCTGCGGGGACCCACGCCTGCCCTCCCAGCGGGCTGGGGAAGGGGCTAAGGGGGCAGAGGGTGGGCCATGTCCCCCAGGGCTGGGCCAGGGCCGCCGGGCACCTCCCCGCTCCAGCACGTACCTTCTGCACCTTGTTGATGCGATGAGCTGCCCGGTTATCTTTGGCCTTTTGCTAACAAAAACACGAAGCCAGCTGACTCGCAGCCCCCGGCGCCCAGGCCCCCCGCCCCAGCGACGCCCCGGCACTCACCAAATAGGGGGCTTTGTCTGTAGCGGGGACCTTCCTCCAGAGCTTCATGATCTGTTTGCAACGGCTCGACCAGTCTGGGAGGCCGGTAGGAGCAGACGAAGAGGAAAAAAGCGACGTTAGCCCGTGCCTGATGAGCCCACCCGGGTCCTCGGCGGGTGACCGTCCCTTTTCACGTGCGGGGACAGCCCCGTGCCCAGGAGCTGGCACCGAGACCCCCCCCCCATCATCACCGCAAGGAGCACTTTGGTCCCGCAGCCAAGCCCTGTGCCGGAGCGGACGGGATCTCCCCTCCAAAAAGGGACCAGGGGGGTTAAACTGCACCCAGCTCCCCCCTGCCCTCACCCCCAAGGGGGCGGCCGCAGCCCCCCCAGAGCCCTACCTGGATAATCCTGCTTGAGGTTGGGGAAGTTCATGTTGGCGTAGAGGACGGGCGAGATGGTGGAGAGCTCGCCCAGCTCCTCGTCCTTCTCCCAGCGCTGCAGGCTGCGCTGGTTGTAGGACAGCCCGTCGCCCTCGCCCTCCGTCGTGGGCGTCGTGGGTGTCGAGGGGGTGGTGGCGGCCGAGCTGCTGGCCCAGGGGCTCTCGGGCTCGCAGTGGTCCGGGCTGAAAAAGCCGCTCCGCTCCCTGCGTGGGGGAGAGAACGTCACGGAGAGCAGGGTGTAAGGAAAGAGGGGGTCCCGCGACACCCCAGGGTTCACTCCCTCCAAGACCAGCCCCAGCTCCCCCGGCCGCCCGCTTACCTGTTATCGAGGAACGGGGACTGGCAGACCCCCGAATACGACTCCAAGGAGACGGCTCCGGAGAGCGAGCCCAGGGAAACGCTCCCTGCGAGGGAAGGGAGAGGGGTTGCAGGGAGGGCAGAGCTGGGGCTCAAGCCTTGCGCCCGCCCCGGGGGCCCCAGCAGCCATCAGACAATACAAGATCCCCCCATAGACCCCCAAAACGTTCATCCCCAGAGGGAAGACACAGGAGTCCGGGCTCTCCTGTACCGCAAGCTGTTCAAACAGCTCTGCCCCAACGAGGGCACAACACATTGGCTTTCCCGGGGTAGACGGCGAGCCCTGCCCTTCTCCCCCACCCACCAGGACCCCCCAACGCCATCACCGTGTCCCGGCTCGGGGTTGTGCCACCTCCACCCACCCTGCCCCGGCAGCTGGAGATCTCCTTGCAGGAACGGCCGCTGCGACCGGCTGGGATCCTGCCCCGCGCCGCCGGCCTCCATCCCCGCGGCCACGCAGTTGAGGGGCTGCTCCCCGCGCTCTGCCGAGCCCAGCACGTCCTTGAAGAGCTGCTGGACGTCTTTGCTCTCCATCTTGGGCAGCTCTGCAGGGGGAAAAAGGAAGAGCTGAGCCACCGTGGGCAGCACGTGCTGCAAGGGAAGCGGAGGAGAAACCCGGGGGGTCCCGGCGCTGGGACCCCCCCTCGCTTCAGCTGGCGAGGGGGCGCGGGGGTCCTCACCTTCCGTGGGGATCTTGTCGAGGTCGGAGCTCAGCGCACCCTCGCCCGGGGTGGCCGGTTTCTCGGTGTCCCCGGGGTCCGGGGAATCCTTCGGTTCGTCAGCCCCTGCGAGGAGGAATCGGCAGGTGCCCTCAGCACCCCGGGACCCCCCCAACCTCGGGGCTCGGGACCCCCGGCCCGGGGCAGCACCCATCGCCCCCAGCCCCTCCGGGGGGGGACAGGAGTCCCCCAGGGCTGTGCAGAGCGTCGCACCACGCGGGGGCGCTCTAGGCGCCACTCTATGGTCACCGGCCCCACTCTACGGTCACCAGCGCGGGGGGGGAGTCACACGGAGAGACCATAGAGTTCCCCCCGCACCTCCCGCCCTGCCTAGAGCGTACTCAACCATAGAGCAGTTCCGTCTCTATGGTCGCAGACGCTCTAGGCCCGCTCTCGAAGGCCCCCGCGGAGGACTCGGCTTTCGCTCTGTCCCGCACAACCCGGCGGCCCACGGGGGTCCGGGGGGGGCCCACGGGGGTCCCCGGGGCTCACCCAGGTCCTCGGCCTTCGCGTCGTCCTTGCCATCGTCATCAGGAGCGGCGGCGCTGCCGTCGGTGCTGTCGTCCCCTGCGGGGCCACAGGCCTCACCGGGGCCAGGCC
>VZTQ01011172.1:0-44533 GCA_013400755.1 Pelecanoides urinatrix
GCCCCGCCCCTCCACGCTGATTCGCTGTCACGCCTGACCTAATTAACATATAACAGGTCGCGTCCGGCTGCGCCTGGCCCGGTTTCCCCTCTGTCGGGGCGGGGAGCCGCAGGGAAGAAGGCTCATTGGCTGAGCGCGGCCGTCGGCCGGCGAGCCGGCTTCCTTTTCATTGGCTGCGCCGGGTTGTCAGTCATGGGGAACACCCCGCCCTCCGGGGTGTCCCTCCCTGGTGCCTCCTTGTTTGCTCCATTCAGTGGTGGGTTCCGAGGCGGACGGAGCTCCGGCGGATGGGAGCTGCTGTTGCACAATAGAAACAGGTCCTCGGCCAGCATCACTCAGAGGGCAGCAGCCGCAGGAGGAGGTAGATCCCGTTCTGGTAACAATTTTACAATTGCAATGGCGTATTAAAGGCCTCTCTTTACAAACCCGTATTTCGGGGGGGGGCGTTTTCTCCAGAGCCTCGACCCTTTGCCGCCTTTCCTCCTCGAGTGCCTCCCCCCGCTACGAAGCCTCTCCCCCGGTTTGCCGCCTGCGTGTTGCCGGGCTGAGGAGAGCTTCGTACCCTCGAGTGTGCCACCGAGCTGTAGCCGGCCGGTGGGTACGACCGGGGCCGGGAGGGCCCGGGCGTGGGGCCAGCCCCGTCCTGCCGTGAGGGGAGCCACGAGGCCCACCCGGGAGCGGGGAGGTGGGATGGAGGGAGCTCCGTGTCCCTCGTTCCGGTCCCCTGGGGCCGACTGAAATCGTACCGAAGCAGCAGCTCGGACCCCTTTGTGGGGAGGCCCCGAGGCTCTCGGCCTGCTGCGGGGAGCCCCCTCGGGGGGCAGCGGAGGCCGCCCGCCCACCGCGGCCCGCTGCCCCCGGCGGCAGGTGGAAGACACCGAAGGCGGCTGTTTCGCCTCGGAGGAAAGAGGAGGTGGGCTGCCTAAGCCGTGCAGGGGTGCTTGTTTACCAGCTGTCAAAATGGGTGACGAATTCAGCTGCCACCCTCCGAGCACAACCCCTCTCGGGTCGAGCCGGGGGAGGACGCTCCCCCAAATGCACCAAATTCAGGGCGCAGCTGCTTCTGCAGCTCCTCAGCGTTGACCACTGGTCCCCGTGCCGACTTTCAACCCGAGGTGAACTTTAATGGCACGGCCATAAAAGCGAGAGTAAAAGTTGGGAAGTAGCAGGGCTGCTGGTGCGGCGTTGGAAAAGGAAACGCCGTCAGGCTGCCTGGTATTTTTAGAGCTAATCTCTGCAATCCTTGGGTTTTGCCTCTTGGCTGTTTGTTAAAAGAAGTGGCGGTGGCTGTTTGAAATGTCACCGTCGTAGGTCCCGTGCTCCTCTTGGCCTCGCTGCACCGTAACGTTAAATGGTACAAGATAAGTGCTGCTCTCTGAGCAACTCGGTGTGTAATGTCATGGCACGAATAACTGCTTGAAGAAACCCAAAAACATACAGCAAAGGGCTGATAAAAAAGGGCGATCTTGCAACCAAGCAAGCTCTTAACTATTTGGTATCTTTGTGGTCTTAATTCCATAAAGTTAGCAGTGAACAGCAAAGGGAAATTTTCTATATATGTGGATATACACGTGGGTAATACAAAGAGCTAGGCGGAACATGAAACTCTGCAAGTAATCGGTGTGTGTGCGCAGCCAGCAGTGTCTAACATGTTGTTGGCTCTATTCGACGTGGTCAGGTCTACAGAAAGTTAGCCTGAGCGTGTATTTTAAGAGAAAGTGTGTGTTACAGTCCCGGGACCGAACTTCTGACAATCCTCTGCGGTCGCGTTATGAGTCAGCAGCGTGAGCGCAGGCAAGATTTGAAGCTTTTTCTTGTGCAAACTAAGACGCCGTCAAAATGCGTGGTTAGTGTGCCGTGCTTGAGTGAGTACTAATTGAATGTTCATCTTTGCTACCGGTGGCAGCACCTTTATTGCAACAGAAGGAACATTTTGCTGTTACTTGGGCTGGTAACTAACTGCGTATGGGTAGTTTTTCAGATTCTTCTGTGTTTTAGCAGCTTGGGGGTTTTTTAAGTCCTAACTGGAGTGCACACCAAGGTTTATAAGTGGTTGACAGGCTTATACTTCACCTGATCGGCACTGTATTAGCGAGCAGCTTGGTTTCTCTGTGCTTATTGCTGAGTTATTCTCCCAGGAAGAATTCCCTTTTGTGAGTTTGCAGCAGTTGTTGAGAACATCCTTGTTTCTCTCTGAACTTATATCCCAAAAATCTTTATTTTTGAACAGAAGAAAACAACTCTAATACAGCTGTGTACCAGTTCTTCAGAATAAAGCAACAGTGGTTTTCTGCTTATTTGGAGGAATTCACTATTCTGCAATCTTCCTGAGGATTCTGCAGGATGGGGCCTTTCCCACACACATAGACGCCCTTAGCTTTACTACTGGGAGCCCTCCCAGTAAGACAAATGGAATAAAATCAAGAATGTGAATACATCTTGGCAGAGTAAGCCAACAATACTGCTGCTGCAGTTTCCACAGTACAAGATAATGGACTTTCTGATGCTTAAGAAAAATACTTAGGTCAGATCCATTAAGGTATAAAAAAATAGCTCTCTGATGTTGTGTGGTAAGAGCTTTTATGAACCAAGACTCCGATACCAAACAATTTAGTCCTATTTTCTAGTTGTGCTGTGAGAAGTTTGCTAAAATTAAGTAATGTAGAGAACGTATGCTCTTTTTACAAAGGTGTTCTGAAATTATTCTCCTTTGAATTCGCCTAAGTGTGCTTTTTTTGCAGAAAGTTTCAAGCCTCAAATTGTGAACTTAGTTACTCTGCTGAAGTACTCTGCATCTAACTTTTCTCCTTGTAGAATTGGTTGCCTCAGAATAAGAGGGAAGAAAAGTAGTTTCAAGATCTGCTTCCAAAATGACCCGCTCATCACTGCTGAACATTTTATTAGTAACACCCCCCATATGATTGTTCCTTCTACTTTGCAGATCTCGAGGTACCTTAGAAATGTCCTTTAAAATGACAGCTGAGGACTTTGCTGGAAGGAACCCGAAATATTATTACCACCATGTTCCCTTAACTTCCCCCAACAGCATCTGGTCGGCTCGGGGGGTGAGAGGTGCTGAGTTGCTGTGCAGAACTGCGTCGCCCAGCCTCATCTCCCTGCTCCTTCCTCCGCACTGGGGTGCTCCCGTTGTAAAATGGAAGTGTCCCCTTCCCCCTGTATCTGCAACGCACCCGCTGCAGGGTGGTGGGTGCAGGGAAAGCTGCTTTCTTTAAGTAGAAGTCTCATTGGGAGACACATTTATAGTTGGTACTTGCCTAATGTAATAATTTTAGACTGCTTTATTATTACCGAAGTGATGAAGCCAGCTAATGTGTGCCTGGTTTGTGTCATGCTTGGTTAGGCAAGGCTTGTCTGTTTATTTAAAAAAAAAAAAAAAAGACTAGAATGCAGCGGTGCATCCACACCAGACTCGGGGTGCTGCAGACTCACAGGATAGATTGCTGTGGATATATAAGAGAAAATGTTTGTTGGCCCTAGAGCAGTGGTGCTTAAAAAAACCAAAAGCAATCGAGGCCGGAAAGATTGGAAACTCTGTGAGGCCTGTATGGTCTTGAATTAATAGTCCCAGCTTGTGTTATCAAGAACAAGCTGCAGTTAACACACAGGTTTTTGTAATTTCTGTACATGAAAGAAAGACTGGAGCTGTTCATTTACGCAAGATTTCAGGAATACTTGAAGTATATTTATGTTTAGCCATCCTTCAAACTCAAGGAAGACTGCAAAGTCAACAAGCATCAGTTACTGTCCACTGAGAGATACTCCTTAGTATTAAGGTATAATCAACAAGTCAGCCAGGCTGTGCACTAATTGAAGCAGACCTTGCTTTAATTGACACTGAGCTTCCTGACTCTCTGAGCAATGTAATTGTACCTTTTAAAAGTACGATGAACCTCTCCCTTAAAAGTAGCTTTTGCAATTTAACAAATCCATAATTGCAGCAGCAAAACATTTGCTCCTAGATAAGGGCACTTGTGCAGTATTAGTAATTAGTTTGACCTGGCCAGATGCCTCCTGATAAGGCACAGGAGAGAGCTGTCATCTGGTATGCTGAAGAATTTAATTCTCTTAAATTATGACACAGCATGTATGTGGCAATAAGTCAAAAATTACCAGTTGTATTGGATTAAATCTAGTGGTGCACCACAGTCTTGTTTAGTCCTTACCATTGTCAAGTACTAAACGAAGAAAGAAATCCTTGTTCTGGATATGCTGACACATGTTTTAGGAAGAATTTTATTCCTCTTTCAATTCCTCTGCTTTTTTCCCAATTCCTCCTCACAGGACATTGCACAACCTCAATCCTCTCTGTATCTGCTTTCACATCTTTACAACCCCCCGTCTTTCCCTCGGTTGACATCCTTCCCCCTTCTCTATCAGCCCCTACTGTCCCAATCATCTCTCCTTTTTCTTTCAGTTAAAGTACCACCATCTCACGCCTGGCCTCTCTTCTACAAAACCCATCATAAACCATTTTAAAACCTTCCCACAAAGCAGCACGACCCAACCCTTTCATCTCCTTGACACCAGCTATCAGTTTGGGGACCTTTTTTGCAGACCTGTCCTTGCAGCTCGCTCTTTGCCTGAAGCACTTCCAGAAACGGGGCTGGTGGATACGAGCCACCGGCCACGAGGCTTCGTGTCCCGTCTTCCCACAGAAGCGGAGCTGCTCAGGGCAGCTTATTTGCTGTCAGTCGGACCGTGCCGCATCTAAAGGATTTTTATTGTCTGGTGGTATCTTTCATCTGAGAAGTTATTAGCTGTAATCCCAAACTCCTGGTGTGAGCCGGTTTTATGGCTACCCCAGTGCTGCATCTGGCTCAAGCCATCCTGTGAGCCTCGGCTGGGGGTGAGCGGAGTCAACCTGGGAGCTCTGTTCGAAAAAGCGTTAAACCACTAGTGACGTATATAGATGTAGCCTTGATTTTTAATCGTAAGGGTTACTGGATTGTCCTGTGTGTATTCTTTAGGAGGAATTGAAGCAGAAGGACCTGGGCAGATGGGTGGCTTGTTCTTGCCAGGTTGGTGGCCAGCAGAGCCGGGAGGAGAGGGTAGGTGAGTCATGGAGGGCCACGGCCACGCGGGCAAAGCACAGAGCTCGTGGCCCTTCTACAGAAGAGTACGGACGGGATGGGGAAGGATGCTTGCTTTGTGGTTTCAGGGTAAGTCATGTTAAGGTGAGTTTTGGAGGCAGTTTCTTGCTAAAACATGTTTAAAAACCTGTGACAAAAGGAGTTAGAGGAGACATGCAAGACAGGAGATGAAACAGAAATAGGAAACAATTAGAAGAGCAGGGGAACGAGAGCTCAGGACTGAGTAACCAGTCAGGTTTTATGCTGGGTATAAATTAACTGGGATGTATCTCTTGGATCTAAATAGAGGGAGATTAGAAAACGAAGCCCGATTCTTCCGCTTGCTGAATGCATCTGAGATGCCTCCACCAAGAGAATCATTTTAGGTGCCTGTACGACACCTCAGAGGAGAGGAGCAAGTCTCCTCTCTCACAGAGGGGAGGAGAAAGTAAGATTTGTAAGATCTGAGTCACACTCCTGAAAAGTCTCTGTCTGTCTGTCTCTCTCGTTAATTAGAGAGTTAATTGATGAAGTTAGGAGAAATCTGGGCCACAATCTTGTTTGGTTCTTAAATGCTCATTAATTGCAATGAAGTAATTTAAATTTAATTAGAGTAAGATAAGGTGTGGTGTTTGGCCTAGTTTTTAATTCCTTGTTTAAGGTATTTGCTCATGACAGATGGAAGCCACCCTAACGCCAGACTGATGGAACGCGGGCTGAGGTTTGCTGCGCCACTGTAATCACAGATCATTTTTAGCCTCACGTGCACGAGGAGATGGACTCGCAATTGTGTAACGATGGCAAATGAGCAATCAGAATTAAAAACAGTTAAGACTGAATTTGCCATTCCTAAAGGCTGGTTGTTTTGCAGCACAAATTCAATTTTGCTTATCTGATCCTGATTTTCAGCTGCCCTGAGTTCTGGCAGACCAGCTGTGTTTAGTCCACCGCTAGCTGGTTTAGGGAGGAATTATCATGTTAAAAGCAACATTTGTTTGTAGTGTTGGCAAGGCTTCCATTCCTCCTGTCTCCACGCAGTAAATTTATGTTATTTACCACGAAACAACTGAACACATGGGTTTTGAGTGGAACTTTTTTCAGTTGCAAGGCCTAAACAAACAAATAAAGGATGAGAGAAAGGGATCCCACTGAATGTCAGTGCTGCTTTCCTCTACACTTCATAATGGGTAGAAGAGAAACTCGGGTATAACTGATGATGAAAAATGTTAGATGTTTGCATGTTCTTTTAATGCTTGGAAAGATTCTGAAGAAAATCCTCAGATTGTAGCTTGTAAGATCAGTCTGCCTTCTTAAAAGCTGATTATGTGTAAATTTGATTATAGAAAGGTCTTCTAAAGTATTCAGGCTATATTTAAGATAATGAAGTTTTGTTCCTTAATCTAATTTTGCCTTCCATCTGGCAGAAATTAAAAACCCAAACCATGCATCATTTCATTCCTTAAAAATGTCTCGTACCTGCTGTACTGTCCTTGCGTGTGTCTTGGATGTGAACATACAGCTGGGCCGGGGGTGATGGAGCTGCAGGGGTCCCCCACCCACGCCTGCCGCAATGGAGAGGGAGAGGGGCTCCCTGCCACGCTGATCCTGGATCGCTGCCTTCCTCCACTGACCGCATACCTGTTGCTAAAGGGATCTATTTTTTTCCCTCTCCCCATGTCAGGATTCTGCACGATATTGCATCCGAGCTGTGTACGTCTGTCCTTTCTGGCCTGCCGTCTTAACGTGTCTTCATACGGGCCGTGGTCCTGCGTAAGGTCTCGCTGTGATTGATACTGTCTCTCTGTGTTGGTGAATGGCCTCAAGTTGTGCCAAGGGAGGTTTAGGTTGGACATGAGGAGAAAATTCTTTCCTGCAAGAGTGGTCAGGCCTTGGCACAGGCTACCCAGGGCAGTGGTGGAGTCCCCATCCCTGGGGGGATTTAAAAGACGTGTAGATGAGGCGCTTGGGGACATGGTTTAGTGGGCATGGGGGGGTTGGGTTGACGGTTGGACTCGATGACCTTAGAGGTCTTTTCCAACCTTAGTGATTCTGTGATTCTATGAAATAATGTTTAGAGACGAGTCCAGTACACATTCCCTGGTGGTACTGCGTTATACAAGCATGTAAGAAATGATAATTTCTGCTCCAAAGAGCTTGCAATTATTAGTTGAATACAACGGGTTTGAGAGTGGTTATCACCTGGCGAGATTAAGAGCTAAGCTTTTGAGTGGTACTAACACATTTTTTGTTTTGTTAGGGAAACATATCCTTTATTGAAAAGGATATATCCTCTCTGAGAACCTTTTTTTTTAGGTTTGGAATTTAAAAAATCTAAACATGGAATCCAGAGTTCAGTGAATTTTTGACCATTTTAAATCTACATTTTGTTCTAATGTAGTTTTAATATGCTAATAGACACAGTTTCTTTCCTTTCTGTTGTCCAGGCCACAAGATTTCATTTTAAGAAAGCTTTTGGAGAAACGCAGCTTAAGTTTTCTTGCGGCCCTAGCTCAAGTCATCCTGTCCTCCCTGGTATTTGCACTGGTGCCAGTTGCGAGGGCCATCACAGAAGGTTAATATTTGCTAATGGCAATTCTGCTCTGGGTTTATGGTGCAGCTATAAGACAATATCTCGTGAATGCTGGCTGACTGCAGCCCGCAGCATAATGCTAGCTCACATTGGGATCCCTGTATGTTCTCTGCACTCACTCATGCGCTCTCGTTGTAAAGCCTTCCTTCTTTTTCTTCTTCCAGGCTGCCGCAAGGCAATTTTGGATTATTATCACGGCGTTAGAGCAAAGAGTCTTATCTAGAATGTACCTGTTTCTTTTACAACGAATGGCCTACAAATATGGACATTAGTTCCACTGCCTCTGTATCTGAATGATTTTCTTTTCCTTTTTCCAGGTGCAGTATTAAAAAAAAAATGTTCTCCCGACTCAGAGTAGTTGCCACTCCCTGTGCGATGGCACGTCGCAGCGCACATACGAAAGAAAAAGGCAAGCCACTGATGTTAAACCCACGAACAAACAAGGTTGGTAGTGTGCGATTATCAAATATCTTATCTTCATCCGGTAATCGTCCAATGGACCTTGTTCCAAGGTTAAACAGGAGGTGTACTGGGCCACAGCCAAAAAAGGGTACAGAAGATGGAGGAGTCAGTCATCCTTTCGAGTTTACTACATGGACACCTACAGTACAAGGACTTCCAATAACACCTTCTGCTTCTGTCAGCCTGCACTTCCCCCGGTTTGCTGTGGTTTGCACAATCAATACTGCTGCTTCCTTGTGCCAAATGAAGAGTTGCTGATTCTTCCTGATTACTGGCTTAGTTTTTGGGCTGGTTGGATTGAAGTAAAGCTTTAGCAGATAAAGAGTCTTATTCCATAGTTTGCAAAAATTAATTCTGAATTTGGTCTTTCTGGTGATAGAAAGCGTTAGCCTCTCTGTCCTAGTCCTGGCTTTCTCCTGCCAGACTGTGAATTGGGACTGAGCCATATCAGTAAGAAACATCCCTGTGCAGAGAGTCGGGCAGAGAGTATCTAAAAATAAGCCTTAAATGGAGCTAGCTGGGAGGTAGAGACATTGTGTTAATTCCATGCATTGGGAGGAACTTCTCCTAAGAAAGTAGCTTTTTTTTTTTTCTCCCTCCTTCACAAAAATTTTCCTATTTCCACAACACCATCCCTGATTTCTTTTTTTCCTGGAATAGTAGTAGCCTTCAGGAATATCGAAACAATTAATGTGTAAACTAAAGCTAGTAAGAAATGAGATGAGGGCTTTTGGTAGTTGACCCAAGATGTCCGAAGTGGCCAATAAAGGTGACAAATCTAGCTGCCTCGGACAGGGTATTTCCTGAGCAATGGAGCTATGGAAGCTGGACTTCCATAGTTTTATCCTATGTTTTTAATGTCTGGCTTTTCTCCTCTTCCCCATTCTCTGATTTTATTTTTTTCCCCTCCTGTAATGCTTTATATTTCCCCATCACTGTAAATTTCCTTCCCTTCCTTTCTGCCCATGCCCCGACTCCTCCTCTCCCCCGTCCCCTTTGCCTAGACACAAAGCAGCACGTACTGCTATAAATTGGCCAGCTGGCAAGCTAGCCACATAACCCCGAGCCTTTCTCAGCAGAAGGGCTAGGCTGGCTCTTTCCTCTGCACAGCAAAATCCTTTTTTTTTCTTTTCCTTCTTTTCTTTGTCCCTCTCCTTTTGTCAGAATTAGAAGTTGGCCAGTGGGCTCAAAATATCTGGGGAGGATATCAAGGTAGGAACTGTAAGCTGCATCTCCTTGTGTGCTGCCCATAACTACAGGGAGAATTGCTCACATTTCTTTTGGCAAAAGTGATTCCTGAGTGTCCTGAAAAGAAAGAAAGAAGACAAGAAGATCTGTAGTCATGTTTTCATGTTTTTTACTGTTTCTGGTACAGTGTAGTGTAATGTTAGATGCCTTGATGCTGCATGAATGCAGGTTGCATATATAGAGAGCGAGCTGTAGAAGTTCGAGACTGGCTGACTGCAAAAATAAAATTGGGATTGCCGTGTTGGGGAAGGAGAAAAGGATAGATTGGTGTGATTTGTCAAGATCAGATTATCTCGAGACTTTTCTGAGCTATAAACACTTTGACATGCCAGTGGAAATTATTTCAAGCCCTGTAAGCTTTTCCAAGTGCTGATTATGCAACAGTACTCAAACAAAAACAATAGGTCATTTCTTATTGTTTTTCTAGTGGTAATATCTTTCTAAAATTTTTTTTTTTTAAAGTCTGGAATTCTCTGGTGAACTGAGCACAATGCAGTATTTTTTATGGGTTTTTTTTTTGAGGAGGAGGGAAGAACAGAGAGCTGCTTATTAATAGCGGTTAATTTTTTTTTTTAATTCTTTAATGTCTCCAAGAAATAATACCTGTGAGAGGAAAAAAACTTTTCACATTTGTTCGTCTCTGTTGTATCAGTCTGTTAAGGCTGACGCCTGTCTGAATGGGGCTGTAAGGTAGCTAAGTGATTCTGCTTAATACTGGATGCAGTATCTGTATAAAAATGTATTTTGGAAATTCAGCAGAGAAATAAATGATTGACTAAATATGGAAAGTACTTTACCCTTTGTGCTTTTCTTGCCCACAGTGCCTCATGTGCATATATATATCATGTACATACAGGCACAGATAAAGGGCTTTATCTCTTGTTGGCAGCTTGTTGAGAACATCATTTTATGACTCCTGTTTTAGTTGCTTATGTTTAGTTTTTACAGTCCCTATCAGCTCTACAGAACATTTGGTCTCCTTTAATATATGTGGGCCCTAAAATAAGAACTGCAAGATGGCAGCATCGCTAACAGAAAACCACCCCTTCCCCTTGTGCAAAATTAACCTGCTCCAGTTCTTTCCCATTGGAGTAGGTTTTTCTCTTACCATTTGGTTTTTTCTTTTCCTTCCCATCCTTACCTGTCTTCTGCAGGTACATACTACACCTACATGAACTGGTTTGGGGTTTTATGTTTGAAGGCCAGCTTTCAAGTGTTTATTGTCAGGACGGCTCAGAAAAGGTCATGAGCTATATCGGTAATGCCCTTGCTGTTGCAGCCAAACAATCGCAGAACATACTGTAACTGCATTACTGGCATCTATGTATGTTTATGATCTTCCATGATGTTTGATTTCTGCTCTGTGATAGGGATTCAAATTACAGTTAATTGGCTTCAAGGCCTTTTATTCTGCTATGCCTTTTATTCCCTGCTGTGCCAAGGCAGCATTTTAAGCTTGTTCGGTGCTTAGAACGCTGTTAGGACGATCTCATTTGTTTAGAACTGGCAATTAAATTGTTCTTTATATTGTCGTAATGCTTCGGATTCTCACTCAAGGGCCAGGATTTCCTCTTCCAGCTCAGAACAGATGATGCATGAGTAGATGATCCCTGACTTGGCGATGTCCATTCTGCCACGTCGAGTGGCGTCACTATGTCTTTATCTTCAGTGGAAATATGTGACCTGTAACATTATTCGTATGTTTGCTTTCTGTGTGCTTGCAGCAAATTTGTGACTCTGAATAATTTGTGACACTTTCTGTATTTTAGTTGGTCATTTTTCTACCTTGTGGCATCAGTTCTTCTTGTTACTGTCTAAGTGCATGACTGTGTTTTGTACAATTGATCCCATTACCCCTTTTTCTATTACTCTGTTTCTCAATATTGTTTGGTTATTTCATTCTTTAGTATCGTTCTCCTGTACTGACAATGCCTCTCAAATTTTTAGCTTCAGCAAATATCTTTAGGACATTGCATTAAACACACACATGCGTGCACACGTATGTGTATTTATGTATATGCCTGGGCACATGTGCATGGGAATACATGATAAATTTTAAAAAAGAATTCACTGCCGGTGTCACAAGTGGCAGTTTAATCCCAGACCAATTCCTGAGGAACTGTCCCAGTGTCTATTTTCCGTATGAGTGGTTATCTTCTCATGTGATATTTAGCTAGACCATTAATCACAGTTTTATCTGTATCCATTCCCAGCTTTTTCAGCCCAATTTGTTTTCATCTATGCCTTACTGAATACTTCAGAAACTCTGATAGATTACCTTTGTTTAAAGAATCAGTTTTCTTAACAAAGATGTATGTGACCTCACTGACTTCTGGCAAATGTCCCAACATTGTGTTTCCAATTCAGAATAAAAAACAAACAAACAAAAAAAACCCAACCCAAAGCTAAAGCTAGTTGGACAAAATAAATAGGCTAGGACAAGAGAATGTCAAGAAAGATTGTATGAACTTGAAGATCTAAAAGCAGATTCTCTCTTCCCCTGCCAGTGCCCTTTCTCAACACGCTGTTTTTTGACACATTTGATTTCTGGTTTTTTAATACTTTTTAGACTGTGTCAGTTGGGTTGAGCAGCCAGGGTGTAGAATACGCAATGCCCACCGGCCTTCCTGGGGAAACCAGGATAAACAGGACGTGGAGATGCACCGCAAATGGCAATTGTCGTGTCGCTAAGAAATGCGGTGCTTGAAACACTACCGGCAATTTCTGATCAGTTGTGAGGAAAGATCCTAGAAGGCAGGAAGCTCATAGAAACTGCTAGTTTCCTTGAGCACGCACATACCCAGCCCAAAAGTCCCACCACAAGTTTACCCAAAAGTCCCACCACAAGTTTAGTGTCCTGCCCAGTTGGTTTGGAGATGGAGGGATTGCTGGATGGAGGTTGCACGGTCGTGCATCTGCAGCTTCTGCAGCTTTTGTCAACTTCATTGAGATCTGCATGCTTTTAAAGGGAATTAAATGTGGAAAGATGGAACTGTTGAATCTCTAACCAGCTTTTATCATCTGTCTGAAAAGGTGCTATAAGTGCCAAAGGTGGTAGGTAATATCGCACCCCATTTAACTTAGATCAGCTCTTCTGCTCAGGACTCGTGAGCTGCTGGGACGGTGGGTGGAGGAAGGAAGGAAGCTGTCTAGTTTTTTAATTGTTTCGATTTATTTTTTTTATTGTGGGATTAATGCCATTAAAGGAGAACAAAAGCAATAGCATCTGCTCAGTTAGAAAAATAGCAGTTTAATGAAATGTCTCTGAGGTGTTCAGTGATGCTATTCGGTGTAGATGAAGCATTTCAGTCCGTCATGCTCATGATTTGCAATATGCAGCTTTACCGTAACCTTTGGTGCTTGGAAACAAAGCCTAGAGAGGCTGGATGACTTTCTTGCTGGTGTGTAAAGGCTTTCTGTTGCTGACTTTTTCCCATTTTCTGCAGGGGAATGCTTTTAGTTGAAGCCACATTGTTAGTAAATGAGAGCTATTGCGGGTTAGCTAAATCTGGTTCAGCAGCCAAAGTGATTTACGTCTGGTTCCACAGATACAGAGGCGGTACAAGAACTGGTGGCATCTTTGCCTGCAGAGAGACTAAGGTCTTTAAAGGCTTAATAACCTGGGGAAGGGCTGGATCATTTCACAGTTCAGCGGGGAGTAGATTGCTGTGCTGTGTCAGCCATACTCTCCAGTATATAAACTATGCTGTTTCTGGAAGAATAAAGATATGAAATTGAGTTTAAAAAATGGAGGAAAGAAATCAAAGGAGATTTCCATATTCTACACTGTTCTCATAAACACAGAGAAACTTTGAATCTATGGTTGAGATAGCAAATATGCCTTTGATTCATATGAGTGAACTTTATTAATTTGCAGCGGAGACGTGTTGTGCAATAGTGAACTTTGTGATTTAGCAAAAGGAAGCGGAGTTAAGAGAAGCGGCCCACAATCCAATGTAAAATCTACTTTATTTTAAAAACATTTATGATGCTGCTTCAAAGCCTGCTTTAAACTGCTGAATATGTTATAACAATGATTAGAAGTTACATGAAAACCAGTTGATTAAATCTTCCCTGTGAAGTAGGCTAACTCATTTTCCAAACAGTGGTATATTTGGATATACTCTGCATTTACATCTTTATTAGGGGCTTTGAGTGGGTTTTTTGTTACAAACTGTACAGCTTTTCAGAATGCTTGAGAGTATTTATGGTATCAGGTAAAAGTATCCCCTCCTATATATATGCCTGCAAGACTTTGCAGGTGGGGGGAAAAAATTATCCGCACTAGTACTTCTCTGCTTAGAAACCTCTCAGTATTACTTACTCAGTGGGGCTATAAAAATCATGCTTGCAGGATTCAGGTCTGCTGTTCACCTTCATGCAAAGTAGGCAACTAGAATTTTTATGTGCTGGTATTTATAACCCCGCTCGCTTTGTGTAGTAGAGCCCAGTTGTTAGGGCTAAAGCGAGATGCCAGTGCCAGATAGTTTGTGGATTAAAGGCACAGTACGTAGTGATTCAGTGTGAGCTTGTCTTAACTAAAAAACTGTCAACACTTCATTTTACTTGCCTTTTTCTTTTTCCTCCCCATGGCAGTACGTTGGTTTTGTTGCAATAAATTTGTCCATGCGTATTAATTCATTCATTTGTGGTCTTTAAAGTGTGCTGGGTTTTCTCCTGGATGCGCTCCCTGCTTTCTCTGCACTATCTTAGAAAGGACACCTGGTTTTTCTGAGCTGTAAAGAGGATTAAGGAAACTAATCTAAGTGAAAGTCAGTGGATAACACTCAGAGAAAGGACACCTAGCACTGTGCGTCAAAGGAAACCAAAAAGTGATCTCTGTGACTTAAGCCCAAATCATTACAGTATTTAGGCATTTAATCCCAGTGGAAACCAGAGGGAATTTGGCCCTTAAGTAGGTGCTGGGATCTTAAGTGCCTTTGAGAACCTCACTCCCAGTGCTGCAAATGGCTGAGTGTCTCCTGATTCACTGGGAACTGATCGCTGGTTCTGTCAAACTGGAGTTTATAAAATAAAGGAAAAGGCTAGGAAATTTGTAATACTGCAGCTCCTAGGAAAATCTTTGTCCCGGGAGGTGCTGTATGGAGAACAAGCCGCAATCCCAAATCCAAAACGATAGGTATCTGATGGTCATGGACAAAGATAATGAATGGGAATACAGCAAGTGTTGGAAGGGCTCTGGGTTTTTTATAGTGCTGCTCTGGACTAAATTTGTTCTGTTCTAGTTGGAACAAGGATTACATTTCTGTGTGGCGGTCAGGGTATGCCCTGGTGGCATTCAGGGCCCTGAGTTAGGCCTGGGCAAAAATTAAAGCATCTTTTAATGTCGTAAGAGCTAATTGTCACATAAATAAACAGCTGGAAGTACTTAGTACCACTTAAAGAATTTGCTGGGTTTAATGTTATTGTAACTCCAGATACACTGAAAAACCAGGTTGCCTGTAAACTGGAAAAAATGTGAATAAACTGAATAAAGATGGGTAGCTGTTCTGCTTAGTGCTAACCTCAGGGCTCATTTGATGTTATTAAGGACCCAGGTAGTTTAAGGTCACTGGTTTCACTGTACAGGGAAATTAAGGAAAAGTCATATCCCAGTGTGATGCTAATAGTGGAAATTAGAAATTAGGTAGACTTTCTTTTTAAGGGACTTGAGAGTTTCTGATGGGGAGGATGTAGGTTTTGCTAGTGAGATATTTCAACTAGTTTAGAGTAAATGTCAGGGTATGCAGCATGGTACTACTGAAAGGATTCTGGCCTTTGACATGCCTTAAACTAGTGACATTAGTGGCTTTACTGACCAATTTTTATGTATCTTCTGAAAAGAGACTAAGCTTTTTTTTCCCCCCTTCTTAAAGTCATAAATGTTTTGGCATCATTTTTGTTTTTGTAGTGCCTAAAGTAATAGTCAAAACATTAGGGATGTTTACCAGCTGTACTGAGCTTTGTATCCGAAATCAAGTACTGTTTGTGTTGAGAAATGGTTGTGTTTTTTTCAAAAAGACATAAACTGCACATGGTAGCAAATTGGGGGGTAGTTAAAGAAAAGGGGAAGACAGCTGAGATGTGTGTTTGTGTGGTTCGCTTCCATGCAACTTTGGCAGATGCATTTACATTCCCAGAGAATCTTCCAATATTTCTTGTGAAGTATGCAGAAGGGAGACTAAAGCAGATTCTTTGCAATATAAGGAAAAAAATATATACAGTGTGTGTTCCTCCTGTTTTTTTTTTTTCCTCATGCCGGTGCTGTTTACGTGGTTGTGTTTTGAGTGGAAGTTTTGGATTATTCAAATCAGATTTCAAAAAAATTACCATGTGGCTAAAGTGATTGTTACACCTAGCGAAAGACCAGCAGGAAGGGTAAAAAGTTCAGGAATAAGCCATCATCTGAAATTTATTTACAGACATCATTGGAAGAATACTTGAGAATAACAATGACATGAGGAAAGAAAAAACCAATGGTTTGCAAATGACTCGCAGATAGTAGAAAAAGGATAAACTGAGTTCGGTATTTAACGTGAAATCTCTTACATAGAAGCTTGTCAGAAATGCAAAGCATTGATCTAGTTTAGGGTTAAATACTTAGAGTTTTTTGCGAGAAAGTATTTGGAAGTGTTTTTTGCAAAACACTGAAGTTTTTTGGTTTTGTTCTTTTTTTCTTTTTAACTCTTCTTTTAACTTATTACTTTAGAACATAGTATAGAATTAGTACAGAAAAGCAGGTGCTTAAATCAGTGTAGTCAAAACAACTGGTAGTAAATGTAATTTAAATAAGCAAAGAGAAAAATTTTGTAAAAACATAAATTATTTGGATTATGTTTTTTCCTAAGGAGTAGTTATATTGGTTCTAAACCATTCAAGTGTGCTGAATGACACTAAGTATAGACTCTAAATTAGAGGTATTTTTTGTTAACGGGCATGCTTGCTACAAATAACCTGTGAAAGTCTATTCAAACATAAGCAGAGGTGAAAATACATATATTCTAATCTGAATTTGTCTTTTATTCTAAAGTGGGAAAATATTAATTTTTTTCTTGCGATTTTTCTGATTGCAGGAGGAATTTGGAGTGGAATTACAAGGCTTAAAACAAACCTTAGAAAGCTTTTTTTAAACCTTTTTTTTTTTTTTTAACTTGGCAGTAAGAATCTGCTTCTAGTGTGGGGAAATTTGAGAAAATGTGCTTTTGTTTTTTAATCTAGCTGCTTTATTAAACAAAGGAACTGTTGTTTGTGAGCAGAACTGATGTTTCTTGTTTCCAGCTCTTTCAAAACGTTGCAACTAGCAGACCTTTCCCTGTCAGATTCCGCTTTTGCTCACGGATTCATGCACAGCCTTGGAACAGCAAAGGCTTTCCTGGGTTTTCAGCTCTTGCGTTCGCAAGTATTGATTTAATCATTCACCGAACTGACCCAGTTGGATAAACTGAAATAAGGAAAGCTTATCATTGCCCTTTTGGAAGTGGCGAACGTTAAGTGGGGTCAGTTGTTGTCGGAAATGGGGTCAGCACTTTGAGCCAGGTTGGCTGCGAATCCGGACTCGGGTCACTTAACGTTTTGCAACGTTACGCCGCGAGTTAACTGCCCGGTGAAGATTTCCCCGCTAGCAGGTAGCTGACAGCGGGGCGTTACGTGTACTAAGTGAAAAGCCAGTTTTACTGAATGTTATTGTCAAATAATTCAAATTAGTGCTTAAATAACAATAAATTAAACTCTTCATCCACCTTGAAGCAGAGAAGAATGAAATGCTGGGATATTTTTGTGGTTTAACTCTTCTGAAACTTAATTTGTTACAAATGAGTCTTTTTGGTAGTAGACAACTACAGTTGAAGATGAATAGTGCCGGGTCCTGCCCTTGGGCCACAACAACCCCAGGCACCGCTCCAGGCTTGGGGAAGAGCGGCTGGAAAGTGCCCAGANGTTAGTTCTAGCCCTAAGTAAAAATGAAGGATTTGGGTTGAATTGTGACCTCAATAGAAGCATTAGGGCAATTCAGTAACTTTGGGATCTGGCTGGATTACTGCAAGTATGTAGAAAAAAGCAGCAAATGGAGCAATTCAGAGAAAACTCTCTGAATGTTACTGTCTGTGATTGTAGGGACCAGACTGGGTGACCCACATGTTCCTGGTCAACCTTACGTTCCTATGAAACAATTCAAGAAGCAGCTATTATTTTACTTTTAAACCTTAGCCTGTCTGCATTGGGATCTCTTAGTTGTTCTCCAGTTTCACAGAGGAAAATGAAATCTGGCAAAGGGCATGAGATCTCAGAGATCTGGAAAAGCTGTGGTCAAAAGGGATACCCACAAAGGATGAAGAGAATCCCAGCAGAGGCAACTATATCCAAACCCTGCCTTCTGTGGCACCTGCCATGAGAAAAGGATGCAGTGCATAGTCTGAAATGGCAAATAGAAAGACATTATAAATAGAAATGCTAGAGGAAGAACTGCTAATTATTTCTCACCTCTCTTGTTTTCAGGGTATGGCCTTTACATTACATGAACGACAGATGCTTGGGTTGCAAGGACTTCTACCTCCTAAAATAGAGACACAAGACATTCAAGCCTTACGCTTCCATAAGAATTTGGCAAAAATGACGGACCCTTTGGAAAAGTAAGCAGTCCTCTGGCCTTGTTTTGTCATGCAAGTACATGGAAATTGCTGTAAAATATTCCATGGGGATAACCAAACAAGGTTTCTGTTCCTCCACTGGGTTTTTCAGTTGTTGGAGGCTATTTTCACTTTTGCACAGAAAACTGCTTTCATCAATCATGCATTCATCGTGTGGCTAAATGAGGTTTGTTTACTTTTTTTTTAATACTCCATAGTCATAAGGTAATGAAAAAGAAAGCCTGTGAGCCTTGCTGTAATATGTATTTCTGTAATATGTAAGATCTGTGTGGCAGCTTGTTAGAGCACAGAACTATCGGAGGAGGAGAAAGGGGCAGCTAGTGCACGCTAGAAAAATATGTGAGTGAAGGCAAATTGAGGGTTTGATAATTAGGTATGAAAAAGAGTGTTTATCATATACAGTAGTTAGTGCCAGAAGGGAATTACAGGGTTAGAATTTTGAGTCTTATAATGGGTAATTTTTTAATATGAGTCTTTTTTTTGTTTAACCCACTGGTCTGGTGAAAACAATGTGAAGGATTTTAATTTGTTTTTTTTTTTTTAGAATGGCATGTTTTAGCATCCTTTTACTCTTTTCATATAAGCCTATGTATATCCGCATGTAAAAATATGCGGTCTCCTAAAGGCGAGGGGAGCATTGGAATGGTTTGAGGCTTACTGGACCCCATCAAAACTCTTTTGTTCTCATGAAAACCGAAAGATGACTTTTAAATGCACATCATGTCACTTGCTGATCTGAAACAGTCATCTGTATTGGCAAAGCGCCTGGTTGCTGTAGCCTAAGACAAATTGCTAATTCATTATCTTTATGTTGTTGGGTCAGCAAGACTGAATACGAATTGATACACAGATTGGTAGGTAAATTTGCAGAAATGCAAGTTTGGTTTACACACCTAGGTAAGTCCTTCGAAATGAACTTTTTGTTAGGAGTTAATTTGTTTTACAACTGTGTTAATGTTAGGATTAACAAGATCTTACTTTTTTTGGATGAAAAATTCTTTCACTGATAATTTTTTTTAACAGTAATGAGACTCCCAGCTGCATCCTGCAATAAATCCGTGGGTTATCTTTTATCGCAATGCATGTTTGTGCATTAAGTTCTTAGCATGCATGGTATGTCACATCCAGTGTTTTTATTTCAGCTTTTTAGTACTGCTACTCTCTTTTCAAACTTCTGCTTAGTGCTCAAAGCCCAACTTGAGTGGAAGCAGGAATTTCATGAAGAAATAACATGAAGCAAGTTTGGTTTTTGCTTTGACGTTTTTCACGTTGTTTTAAATAAGCATAAATGTAAAACAATAAGTGTTTTTCTTTCTTTTGCTTGATTTCAGGTATATCTACATAATGGGAATCCAAGAGAGAAATGAAAAACTGTTCTATAGGGTATTACAAGATGATATCGAGCGGTTAATGCCAATTGTATACACACCAACAGTAGGCCTTGCCTGCTCCCAGTATGGACACATCTTCAGGAGACCAAAGTAAGAACAATAGTTGTATATTGCTGCTACTTCTGCTACAATTTTCTCTGTATACTTGACTGGGGTTTGGAAACGGTTTATTTCATTTTTGTTTGGATTCAGCTATACAAGAGTTGTGCCAATTCAGGGCAGCAAAGTTACCCCTCTGCTCGGGAGGGGTAACTCACCATTAAATGCAGCCCTGCACGCAGCCTGCGCAGAGAGGCAGGAACACGATGCACGCACACCCCTGCGGCAGATTTGCCGGAGGAAGCTCAGGCTAACCGCGGTCCCGAATCAAATCCTGCTGGTGGCAAAGGGTCCCAGTGCTGGAGAGATTCTCAGGATGCTCTGCGGAGCAGCGCAGCGTGACATTTTGGGTGCCGGAGCAGAGGCCAGCGGGCAGTGTGTCAGGAGAGATGTTGGCAAAGCAGGAAGGGAGAGGCTTGACTCACGGTAGCTCCGCAGACTCCGTTGGGTGCGGATAGTCCCTGTATTAAAGCGGTTGCTACCAGGAGTCAGCTTTCAGTTATTCTGACACGGTAAATACACTTGGCTGGGATCCAGTTTGGGTTTAGCAGCGACTTTAAAACAACCATTCAGGTTATTAGCTCTGTGTTGAGAAAACCAGTTCAGACCGGCAGTCATTTCAGCTCGTTTCCATGATACTCTCAGTGCAATTCAAAGTGTATTTCTAGAGCTCTCTGGCTTGAGGGCTTTAGTGCTGCTTTCTTTTCCCTCCCCTCACCTTGCGTAATGTCGTGAACGGAGATTAACTGAGGTAAGGCCAGGCTTGGGATCACGTTCCCTTCTCATATCCTTACAGGGGAGCTTAGATCCTGTCATGTCTGACGCTAACACCAGAGGTGTTTTGCCCTAGAGGACTATTAAAGGTAGTAGTGTAAAATCCAGGTAGCATCATGAAAAGTATTTTCTCCGTGTTCTTAGAGTGTCAAAGTAGCTGAATAGACTTGTGTATTAGAAATTGTCCTTTGAGGGATTTATGTCCATGATTGCAATGCTTTCAATTTTAAGAAAATTACACTGTTTGACATTTAGTTTTACAAAGCAACGTGAAATTTCTAATTGCCACCTATTAAATATTTCTGCTTTGTTTTTTTTATTTCAGAGGATTATTTATTTCTATCTCAGACAGAGGCCATATAAGGTCAATTGTGAACAACTGGCCAGAGAATGACGTTAAGGTACTACCACTGTATAATTTTTTTCTAGTTGTTATTTAATCTCAGTTGAGCTTCTTAAGATTTGTTAGTATTTGATGGAAATGTAAATACTAAACAATGCATCCTTGGCTGTTTGACGATGATGGCAAAATACAGTTAATGAAGATAACGTGTATCTTGAAAAACAGTGTTTTATCCTAAATATGAGGTTTATGGTTTGAGTAAACAGCGATGATGAGAACTAGACTTGCCAAACTTTTTATTTTACTTCATTGTTCCACCTTTTGGGGAGGTGTGGGGGATGCACCTCTGGTCTTACTTATTGTGTTACATAGCAGTAGGAGAGGTGATCCCATCCTCAGATTAGGACACAGAAGTGGTAGTTGGGAGGCCCAGATTTTGCCATTAAATGGTAAATACATACATTGAATGTATGACCTGGTTGTGTCGAGAACCACAAGGGGAGATGAGGTGAATGATACTTCTACGAACTTCTTCATGTCTGGATTTACAAGTGGAAATCCTAAACCCAAGTTACAAGCTGCAGTTCCACATGGCAGCTTGGATCCTTTCCACTTGGCTTTCAAAGATTTGGGCAGTGGATTTCAGCAAAGAAAAAGGAGCATTGCATATTCTAACATTAAGCATTATTGCTTCAAGTAAAATATTCCTTGTAATCTAGTCTTTGTTTGACTGTGCAAACATACCTGACTTTTTGCCTGGAAAAAACCACAACTGGTATTGCTCTAAACTTTATAAATTTCAGTGATCATATGTAATTTCACCTGCTTTTGTTTTCAGGCTGTTGTCGTCACTGATGGAGAAAGAATCTTGGGTCTTGGAGACCTAGGTGTGTATGGGATGGGAATTCCAGTAGGAAAACTGTGTTTGTATACAGCCTGTGCAGGAATAAATCCAGATAAATGCTTGCCTGTGTGCATCGACGTTGGAACCGATAATACAGTGAGTTTGACTGAACTTTGCCTGCCATAAGTAATCCATATGGAAAGTATTTATTTCAGAGTATTTAGTACTGTAAGAGAAGGTTTTTATTTGAGCACTTTTAAGTAAGATAAAACCAAATATTTTATGTAAGGGTAAATGATTTGGAATTCACTATACAGTTACATATCAGTGATTGAAAAACGCCAGTTAATTTGTCAGTGAAATGGTGCATTTGGAAGTAATTTGAATGCTGGAACGCTGTAAAATAGACAGTCAGGTTGACCTGACTTTAAGAAGCTGGAAATGTGAATTAGATTTATTAAAGCAGTTTATTGTTCACAGTATTGATTTGTTCCATTTTAAAAGCAGCCGTCACCAACCTCAAGTGCCAGCTGAAATTACTGAACATTGATATAGACTGGAGGCAGTTACAGTGGCTATATAAATGCAGTATCTGTGGTGTGAAATGTGTTGCTGTGAACTCTGGAAAGTGTATATTGAGGAAGTGATTCATCCTGCTGCTGTCTTTGATTTATTCTTTTTCAGACACTCTTAAAAGATCCATTTTATATGGGCCTATACCAAAAAAGGGATCGCTCACAGGTCTATGATGACCTTATTGATGAATTTATGGAAGCCATTACAGACAGGTATGACACTGAATATTCTGCACGGAAGTATGGCCAAAACTGCTGGCAAAAAAAGCCCGTAACACATTGTCCTTGAAACAGTCATTTAAGGAATAAGGATAGGACTAAAAGTCAAGAGACATGGCTGTATTTCTGGCTCTGTAGTGATTCTCTCTGTGGCCTGGAACATGCTGCCTGTAGTTATCTGTTAGATATGCACAGAGCAGAGATGGAACTGTCTTAAGCAGTGACAGGCCTGAGGACATCTTCTTTCCAAAGATAATTGATTACGTGCAGGATTTGTTTTAAAAGGAATTTATTTCTTTATGTGTCTAGTGATAGGAATATTTGCCATGTTCTGTAGGTATGGCCAGAACACCCTTATCCAATTTGAAGACTTTGGAAACCACAATGCTTTTCGGTTTTTAAGAAAATACAGAGAGAAATATTGTACCTTCAATGACGATATTCAAGGTATACCCTTTGTTTATGTTCCTTAATGTAGATGCAAAAACCGTGCCTAAAACCATAATCTGCCATGCAGATCTGTTCAGCTCTCCTTAGATTTGTACTGCTTTTACAGGGACAGCTTCAGTGGCCTTGGCAGGACTGCTGGCAGCACAGAAAGCCACTGGTAAACCACTTGCAGAGCAGAAAGTGCTGTTCCTTGGAGCAGGAGAGGTGAGTTCTCTTAAGGACTCTAGAGCAATAAGAGATTTAACTGTATATTTTCTGGTTCTGTGGGACTTGTGGAGATTCACATTCTCTGAATTCCATTGCAGAACTTTTTAGATAATGCCAGCTGAAATACATTAAGAGGAGGGATTACCTGCTTAAAGATGACTATTTGAAAGATGTTTAACATTTGCAAGGACTCAAGTTTTTCACTTTCTTACGTGGACTTGAAAAAAAGCATCAGGGACTTGCATGTAGTTGAAGGCGAATTTACCATAAAATTATGGTTTAGTAAGAAAGGGGGTAAGAACATCTTGTTAATTTTTATGGCAATGGAGAGAAGTACGCAGTGGTTTTTTTAGCAAGTTAAGTCAGTGGCTGTTTGCAGCAGACACTAGTTACTTACTGGGGCAGCAGTGTCAGGACCAGCACCATGCTTCTTGGTATATCATCAAAATTGCTTCTGTGGTGCTGACAAAATAACTTAATTAGCTGAACATTTCTCCAGCTGGGGAAGGTCCAGACTGCAGTAATTGGCCGATGTTGTGTTGTTGCCTGAGCACTGAGCCCTGCTCTGCTCTTCCCTCTTCCTTATTTCTCCTGCCAGACTTAACAGCACGTACAGCGAGCCAAGAGAAGGGATGTGGAGGGAAGCACTGCCAGCATCCACTTTCTGCCCTCTGTCTGCAAGGCCTTTATCGCAGGCAGCGGGAGCAGAGAGAGGTTTGGAAAGCAGTTTGGCACCAAACACCATGCCGTGGCTTCTTGACAGGAGGGCTGCAGCGCTAACTTGTTCTTATTGTCTGGTTGGGCTGCTTTGTTGTGGCTGCTGAACTGGTACAGGCATGGGGGCACGGTACCCAGGAGAGCTGCCTCTTTCTTTTGCCAGAAGACATGATGCTGTTGATCCCAGGAGTCTGCCCCCGTCTAGGCAAACATTGCTTGTGTTTCAGAGCTGACTTACTAAATGATTTTTGTGGGGATCTTGAACAGGGTGGTGTTTGTGATGGGAGGCTTCTTTTGTGACTTGTTAAAAACCAAAGTCCTTTTATCCACAAGGCCGCTCTGGGAATTGCAAACCTCATTGTTATGGCTATGATGGAAAGCGGTGTTTCTGCTGAGGAAGCCTACAGGAGAATATGGATGTTTGACAAATATGGTTTACTGGTTCAGGTAGGGGTGCACTGTGCTTTGAAATACCACAATACAGATGGCCAGTGCTTTCCGTATCCTTCTCACAAAAAGAATCAATGTTTTTTATCTATAGGGCCGAGAACAAAAGGTAGATTCCAATCAAGAGTCATTTACGCATCAGGCTCCAGAGCAGATACCAAAGACATTTGTAGAGGCAGTGAATGTACTTCGGCCTTCAGCTATCATTGGTAAGTAAGGTGATTTTTGCTTCTGTGTTTCCATCATTTGGTTGTTCACTGCATTTAATTTGCTAATGTGGGTCCAAGGAGGTTGGTGACAGTGATCTGCATTTCTGCTGATGTAAAGAAGATGAAAATGTGAGGTCCATTTTCTGCTTGAAAATATACTGAGCTGCAGGTAAGCTCTCAGTGCATCCTTCATTGCAGCTGCGGCGCTCCTGCATCTTGTATCCTTGTTCACTGCTTCCTCTAGTCCTTGTCCAGCTGGTGTTGGACCTCTCTGAGCACGTTCTCAGGGACTGCATGGCCACAGTGAACTGAAACTGTAACGAAGGGTGCTAAGAGTCAGGAAGACAAAAATACAAATTTCCCAGACACATTCCCTGCACCAATAGCAAGGGAGAGAACAGTCACAAACCCAGCATTTTGTGCTTTACAGGAGTTCCCTAACTTGACTAATATCTTTTTTCCCTGACCTTCCTTCCCCCCGTCAGCTTCTCTGGCCAGAATCTGCCAGCAGCATGGCTCGAAGAAGCTGTTTCCTACTGCAGATCACGAATACCTGTTAGGTCACTGGCATATGTAGGTATTGATTTATAACTGTGGCTGTCTGCAGAGGTCAGATGGGATTACAGGTATTTCCTCGGACAGCTCTGCAATTTCCTTTGCACATGATTCATTTGGAGAAGAAAAGCTTTTGGCTAAGTAACTACCCTGAAGTTTGTAGCCGTTGTCCTAATGTACACCGTTTTTATGTATTTGTACCTATGTGTTTGGGTATGGTCAGGAATACCAATATCAAGAGAATGTGCATTGCACAGTTAACACCCAGCTAGCATCAATCATCTGTGAAGAACCTTGAGTTCCCACTTACTTATCCAGGGCAGCGATAAACGTTCTTTACACAGATCAATACAAAGAATCATGTAAAATAGGCTTTTGGAACACATTAATTAGATGTTCCTGTGAAAATGAGAATTTTAAGCAGCCGCTAACAGAGCAGTGCCTGGTTTCCATCTCCTGCTGCTAGAAAAGCCTGTGATGCTTTGCTCTGAGTGGGAGACTTCAGGGGTGACGTGAACTTAATCTACAGTCGCTGTCATCTGCCCTGAGGCAGTCAAGTATTGATTCTATTTTTATGTGTTTCCATTTACTTCAGGAGTTGCAGGAGCTGGGCGGCTCTTCTCTCAGGATGTGATCAAAGCAATGGCCTCTATCAATGAGCGACCCATAATATTTGCACTAAGTAACCCTACAGTGAAAGCTGAATGCACAGCAGAGGAAGCATATACGTTAACAGAGGTATGTAATGTTTAGAAATGTTGACCTGTTGGCACTGAGTGATAGAACCGTTCACTGAGTGTGAGAATGCAAGACCTCAAATTATTTTATTATTACTTGGACTTACTGACATAATAATACAGATCTTTCTTGTCTTCTGGCAAAAGTGGCTGGAAGTGATTTGAAAAGAAGTCTTGATTTTTAAATAACGACATTTTGCAAAGCTTAAAATAGCCTAAATCTTACTACTTTTTAAAAGAATGACCAGGCCTTGGAACAGGCTGCCCAGGGAAGTGGTGGAATCACCATCCCTGGAGGTATTTAAAAGACGTGTAGATGAGGTGCTCGAGGACATGGTTTAGTGGGCATGGGGGTGTTGGGTTGACGGTTGGACTCGATGACCTTAGAGGTCTTTTCCAACCTTAATGATTCTATGATTCTATGATTCTATGACCACTAGGTACTGTTTCATAGCTTTGATTAATTACCTGTTTCCCACCACGCTTTTTAATTATTTGGGTTTTTAAAGAAACAGCCTACGTTAACATTGTAACAGATACTAGGTGCAACCTTTAAAAGGTAATGGCTGCCACGTTGTGAGTGAAGTTCCTTAAAGCAGATAATGTCCTTGCATCAATCCAGGAATTCTGCTTCCACTCAAGTCATTTCCTAGTGTCTGCAGGTCAGAACTCGTATCATTAACAGTGACCTGCGAAGACCCGTGTTTCCAGTGCCGGAGTCTGTGGTGGCCCTCTGTCCTCGTATTCGCCTTTCGCAACGTCTGTGTCTCGTACACTGGCACCACCAAACGTTGAAATGAGTGAACCAAGAATAAACACACCGCGTCCGGCACTCTTACCTCAAAGCCATTACACTGTGGGGTGCTTGCGGGGGCTTGGAAGTTGGGGGTTTGGGGTGATTTTTTTAATAACACCATCACCAGCGCATCCAGACCTTGGTTTTGCCTTTAATGAAGCAAGTTTCTTATCCTTCTGCACAACTTTTTATATAAAACTAATCATCTTTGAAGAGAGCCTGAGGGGAAGGAGATGGGGGCAAGGGAGCATCAGGCAGACAGAGCGCTAGCTTTAACACTTTGAACTGGCTGGTAATGCCTTTTCTTTACATTGTGGACTTCAGCTCCCTGTGATCTTTCCCCTGTCCACAGCGCCTGCCTGCAGACTTCAGGGGTGGGGCTTGTGAAAAGACCTATTTTATTCTTTTCTTTTCTATTTTTTTTAAATACAGCCCCAAATCAAGTGACTCATGTGAAAATGAGTGGGTGGAGATCTTTCCTTGTTTCTTGATGCAGAACTATGAACTCCTTCTTTCCGCTGTTAGCGTGGCTCAGTTTCCAGCATGACAACCTCAGCGGTGTGAGCTTCACACCGGGAAGGGCAGAACTCCATCGTCTCCAGCCGGCACCCAAATTCTCTTCCATGTTACTGGGCCCATCAGCTCAGAGGGAACTCTTGCTACAGAGATTTGCAAGTCCAGAGTGAGCCCTAGGCAGGAATGACAGCCTCTGGACAAAATCTAGACTTTAGCTTTTAATAGTAAATGAGAACACTTTTAATTGAAGATGGTTTAATATCTCTCGGATATCTTGCATTAGCCAGAATAGTGAGTTGGGCAGTGTTTCAGTATATAAAACGGAATTCCAATATCTTGGATAGAAAGTAAACAAGAGTTAGTTATACAGCCAAGCTTTTAGCTGGCATAAATAAATGCAAAAACTACTGGCATCTCTGATGGCTGAAGGAGGCCAGCAGCACTATTAGAGGGAGAACCAGCCTAATTTTTGCTTGTACTTTTTATAGAATATCAACAGAGCAATAGCTGTTTCAAGGGAAGAGGCTCACTTGTTCCCCACGGCTGTGTGCTGAGTCCCAAGGCGTTGGACCTCAGGGTAGTTGTCGCTGTCGGATGCAGAAGCAAGACAGTGTTGGTTAGATTCAGGTGTGGTAACATGGCTTCACTGAAGTAGCTGTGTGAGCATGGTGCTATTTAGAAAGTTTGTGGCAAATAGAGAGAGGCTCTTTTGTTTTTTCCTGCATTGGATCCATGTGTCCTTTTATTTGTCATTTTCCGTAAGTTATTATTTATAGACGTGGGTTATTTGGATAACTAAATATTACTGGTCAGGAAATGAATGGGTGTAATTTTGTTCCAGTCCTTATTAATACATTTTGTAATGTTTCTGGCTCTTTAGACTTTTCTTCATATCTCATGTTTGTTTTCATAATGCTCTTTAGTTCTCTGAAACGTACTCAGTTTACCCATAGTTTGCCCTTCAAAATGTATAATATTTTTCCCTTCAAGATACAGTAATGACCTAGAAAATCCTCTCAGACTTTACTTACTTTGTCATTTAACTAACAAAGTTTGTCAGGCAATTAGGGATCAGAGACGTCTGATAGGAATAGCCTAATCCTGACTGGTGTAAAATCTTAAGTTAAACTAGGAAGTCAGTAAGGAAAGGAAGATACCATCGCTAACCTTTTATTCCTTATTCTTTTTCCACTAGATGGCACCTATAAAAGCCTGACGATGCTTTAGTGCCCTCTGTCACTGTGTATTATGTGGGCTTTTGTTGTGTTTTAATTTCCATTGTCTTTTGGTCCTGTCCTCAAATGCATCCATATAGAATCATTAAGGTTGGAAAAGACCTCTAAGATCATCGAGTCCAACTGTCAACCCAACACCACCATGTTTTGCTCCCTACACAAAAAGGCTGTTGTCATGGGTATGCCCTAACATTCAAACATAGTTCCTGAGTCTTTAGCTTCTTGGGTAATTTGTTCTCAAATGTAGTGGTCCTGGGGAGCCTTAAATATTTTAAAATAAAGTTATTAAACCTGTTACTCAAAAGAAAGTCAAGATTTTTTCCTTACAGGGGTTTTACTGCTTGAGGAACGGGTCATTTATCTGGAGGGCATGTTTCACACTCCAAACTCTGGATTTGTTTTAATATTTCGTGCTGATTAAAATCCTTTTCAAAGGAAGGATAAGCAAACTGGGTTATTCACTCCTCTCAGCAATAAAAGTACGATACAGCAGTCCCTCCCTTCACCCTCCCACCCATCAGTAAACAAATGGCTTCTATTTCAGTCTCCTTTTGGAAGTGGCCATTATTCAGCTGTCTTTGTACAGTCCCTGTGGTGGTGGGTCCTGGCACCTGGGCATGGTTCCTGATAGATGGTTACGGTTATAATAATGGTTAACACACAAGTACTTTATTTTGTGTGTGAGTAGTTCCTCTAAGTCATTGCTGTCGTAAAGAACAATGAATGATAAAACAAATAGATTGCTTCCATTCCTTAGAAAGCTGCACGATTCCATGTGTACGCTTGCCTCTTTTGCTTTCCAGATGTTTGCTGCAGAAACATTGCACGTTCTGCAGTTGCAGAAACACACTGCAGGTGCTTACTGGTTCTTGTATCTCTTCCAGGCCCTACTGGAAAGGGTGGGTTTGGTTGTTGTCATTCTGGGATCGTAGAAATTGAGTCAGCAAGGGATTTAAGTATGTGCTTGAATCCGGTTGCATTCAGTAGGGCTGTTTGCCTTTTTGCATTTGGCTGTGTGCTCGAGTACCTTCCTGACTCAGTCCTAGAGCTGACAGGGACTCTGGTGTCCCTGTACTTCATAATGACTGTATTGCTCCATACTGTTGGCTTTTTAGAAGCTGCCTGACTGTGATTATTCCTCTGTTTAACAGGGCCGTTGCTTGTTTGCCAGTGGCAGTCCCTTCGAGGTGGTGACTCTGAAAGATGGAAGAACCTTCAAACCAGGCCAAGGAAACAATGCTTATATTTTTCCAGGTAATAAATACAATTGTCGTCTTTTAATCTTTAAGATTGGGCTATTAGCAATTCTTCTTGGGTTCCCTTGCTACACTAGGCACAGTTAGTGAAGCAGCATGGAGAGGTGTTACCGGCATTTAAAGCTGAGAACTCAATCAGAAGAATGAATGAAGTCAGTTAAGGATGGATGTTAGGCGTGTGCAGCTACATATGTGACATGCACACGGTCAGCTCACCCAACTGGATATTTCGAAGAAAACAAAAGGGTCTTATCAAAGGCTTTGAAAGCTGCTGCGTTATGGGTTCTTCTGCTTGTTTTTGAGGGGGGAAGGAGAAAATAAGTGTTAATGTGCTCCTCTTGAAGTTATGTCTGTACAAGTGAGGGTACCAAAGAAGCACCAGGGATATTTCTCTGCCTTCCCCTTTCTCTCCCTTTCCTCCCTGAGCTGCTAAGCTCCAATCCCTTGTCAAAAGCCACCTGTTACGGTAAATGACTAGCACACATGGTAGTAGTTTTGCGAATGTGTGTAGAAAGCTATGGGAAGATTTTTAAAACTAACATTCTAGATGACTCGCAGCTTCTCGGCAGCAGGCTGCATATTTTAAAATGATGTGGCCCTAATTGGCAATAATTTTATTGTAGGCGTGGCTCTCGCTGTGATCCTCAGCAGTGTTCGACATATTAGTGATAAGGTTTTCCTAGAGGCTGCTAAGGTAAGTGTGGAAGCAGAGTAGGCTGTGGCTTCTGATGTGATGGTGGATGACATGATGGGCGATTTCTCAAATCTTGCTGAAACTCTGTGGTTTCCTGTTTCATTTCTCTTGGTTTTATCCCTCCCCAATGGAAAAAAATGGATTTTGATCAAACAAAATTGTGAAAAGTATCGGTTTCCACTGCAATTTTAATTTTTTCATCCAGAAACCAAACACCCAACTAGGAAATCTGTCCCATGTGTAAATTGGCTCCCAGCCTCATAGGTCTGGCAGCGGACCTGCTCCTCCTCCCGCCCCGCTCCGGGTTCCACAGCTGGCACTGTGGTCAGGGATGCACGTGGTGCCCCGGCTCCCATCCTCTCCTGCCTTTCCACTCTGGAGCAGGAGCACCTACCGCATCGGAGTAGCCAGTGAATCAACCGGCCAAACACATGGGCAGTCCTGCAGGCATGTTGTGCTCTTAGAACTTTCATGGTTATGGGTAGTCCAGCCTCCAGAAAAAATAGCATCTTATTTTGCTAAATGCTTACAAGCAGGATTTGCTGATACGAGTACAGATTGCAGAGTTGATCTTTCAGAATTTTGAGATTTTGACTGCCTTATTCCAGTGCTTTGGAAGCACTGTAGTAGTAAGAAAACTGCAACTTGTTTCTCTCAGGTGTTTTAGCATGTTATTGATCCCATTCGGGATGCAGTAAATAAAACTTGTTTGTTTTTCTAACTCAGGCGTTGACAGAACAGTTGACCGATGAAGAACTTGCACAAGGAAGACTTTATCCTCCACTGTCTAATATCAGGGAAGTTTCTATTTATATTGCTGTCAAGGTGAGTGTGAAGCATAAAAAATGGACTGTACTAAAAGTGTTTTATGTGTACATTAGCCTGCTGAATTGCACAGTAAGACCCTTGAACACTAGGTGCTTGGGCACAAAATACCCAGTTCTTTGTGCCTTTAATAAGAGACACTTATAAAAATCTTGGGTTTGTTGGATCTTTCAGTTTGGCAGTGATGACGGGCCAAAATTATGCTCCTTTGATTTCTGAAATTAAGTTTTCGGATCCCTGGTAAGGCATTCAGGAATTGTAAAAAGACTTTGGTGTTGGTCTTTATCCAGTGTGTGAGTCCTAAACATATTGCAGTGGAAGCGTGGATGTTATGTGAATGTAGTAAAAGGCACAAACTGCATGGTGATTTAACTTTTCAGGTTATGGAATTTTTGTACGCAAACAACATGGCTTTCCATTACCCTGAACCTGCAGACAAGAACCATTACATTCGATCAAAGGTTTGGACCTACGAATACGAATCCTTCATGCCAGATGTGTATGACTGGCCTGAGTCTAAGGTTCACTGATGCATCAGAAGATCGTACTCCTCAGGCAGTATCTTCTACTCTGCAGGGATCCCTTTTTCAGACCAATTTAAATCATGATCTTTGAATCCTGTAATTTATTTTCGCTCATTTTGTTGTCTTTTTTTCCCTTGTACCCTGTTTTTCACTTGACGTAGATTTCTCCCCACTCTCCCAAGTATCTGATAAACTGTATGGATGATGGCATCCGTCACAGGAATGAGAGAGCTCTCCAAAATTCGTTTAAATAATGACATTGTGTTTCTAGCTTTGAGCCAGCACCACACTAAAGAATTCCATTAATGTTTTAGCTACATGTGTTTGATGATGAACTATAGCTCTCTCATCACTGCTGATTTCCAGAATGATTTATTTCTGCTTTTAATAATCAGTCTTCTAATTGTCCTAGTATTGTCACATTGCATTATCTGTGACATCACCAGAGACCATTTGTCAAAAGAAAAAAAAAGGACAGCTTAAGACAAATTTAACAGTCTAATGGGCTTTCTGTTTTGTCCGATGTTTAAAGATGCCCATGTCCAGACTTAATTGTGGCATTGGCTGCTCTGTTTCTTTGAATGTGCTTTGAGGCCCAGCGTGGTGTGCACATGTGGAACCTGCAGCAATGTTTTTATTTCGTGTTTTCATCGTTGTGTGAAATCTTTTATCAGGAAAAATGTGAACTAGCTAAAATTATCCTTGGAAAGCCTGAAAATAATATTAATCACTTAATAGCTTTTAAAAACAAAGCTACGCTGTTGCATAATAAATTCTATCACATAAAGGCAGGATCTGAAGTAATTTACGGAAATCTTTTCGAGATTTTACAAGGAGATTTTCTGCAGTGGACTCCAAGGTCATGTAGCAAAGGATTTTTGTTTCACTTGTTAATTTTTTCAACGTTCTGTTTCTTCTAAGCTAAATTGTTTTCTCCCTTGCATACCCTTGTTCTCACAAAAAGACTTGCGTGTGGTGTTTTCATGACATCGCTGACTCCAAAACTCCCAGGTGGACTCACTTGCCGCTCCGAACAACCATCACACACACAGCTGATGAAGCTGGAACAGAAAGTGTTACAGGCAGCTATTGACACGCACGTTTACAGACGTTTGACTGAATGTTTCTTGTGGTCTCACTCCAGTATATTCAGTTCGGTTTAATTACAGGACTCGAAAGATCTAATGCTTAGAAGCTCTTAAGTTGATCACTTCATCTTCCTCGCTCCGTTTACAGGTTTAATTTGTCAGGTTTTTGTGTAAAAACAAAAACTGCGAGTTGAATTTTTCCTTGCAATGAATAGTACTGCACATTTGATACAGACACAACCACGTGCACTCCTTTTCGCTTTGTTCCTATCAGGATTGAGTGCCCTCCATTACTTTGTATTAGCAGGCAAGGACACACAGCGATAGTTAGTTACAGTCTGTGACTGCTCTAAATCTGGTTTCTGTAACAAGAACAATGGTATGTCAGGAACAGAAATAAAGATAATGTGCTGTTCCATAGTTTGCTGCATCAAGGCAAAAAAGGACAAAAAATAAAAAAAAAGATAGATGTAAAAGGGCTATACTGCCAAACTTGAAGCCGAAATCCAAAGAGATGAATAAAGCTTGCTTGGGATTTACCCATGGCAAGCACCTCTCTCATATCCTCATTCATATTGGAAAGTGCAGAAAGAATAGAACAGGGAAAATAGTCTCTGTATCCCCTTGGACATGGTTTCTGTCGCTTACTGCCTAGTATCTGATTTTAAAATTATGTTTGTGTATTAGATAAGAAGAACAGTAAACTTTGGGAAGGCTTTACCTAAGCGAGGAAAGAAGACTGATTATATAAACACAGAAAATAGTGATGTGGGGAGAAAACTGCCTATTCAAACTGTGGTAAAGTGCTGTCTGGTGGGGCTCAAAATGCTGCGTTGCCAAGTTGGGCGACGTTACGTGGTTTGCAACTTGTATGTGTAAGTATATGTACAAAAAAGACCAACACACACATATGATGTTTTTACAAAGAATTCTTTTTTCATCTATTTTTGCTATGCCTGGTTTTTATTGTATTTAAATTTGTGATCTTACTGAAAAATTATTTATTTAGTGTACAAATTATTTTTACCTTCTGAAAATTCAACTCTAGCAGAAGCCTGTGGTAGTGTGTCAGTGGAGTTCTGCATCATTGGATTCAAGCATATTGGGAACGCACGCTTCCTCACTTCTGCCCACGTACTAATTAGGCAGACGAGTAACAAAAATATCCCATGCACTGATCTTCTGTCCTGGCTGATAATGATCACAGAGGCAGGGCAAATCGGTCCATAAATAAGGCTCTGTCTTACAAAATAAAGATCTGCATCTGTCTATTCAGTCTGATTATTTTTTTTTTTCAGGCAAGAAGTGCAGTCATGGTTCATAATCAGTGGGCATTGATAGTACTCAGGAAAACCTGGCGCTTGGGAAAATAGCATTACCTGCGTGCAGCCGGAGTCTTGCTTTGGGCAAGAGTGTTTTCGGTTCCCAAAGGGAGCTGCCGTGCCAGAAATTTGCAGTGGCTGCTGTCAAGCCGAGAGAAGATGCTTGTTCCGTGAAGTGCAGTCCTTTCCCTTCCTGGCACGGGCTCCCTCCTGTCTTTAAGCAGGTGCCAAGAGGGATTGTTCAGAACTGGCCAGCAGTGGGATTTTCCCAAGTACAAATGTTCCTGTGTAATTTTTCTAGAAATATCGCTGCGCAGGTGAGGAAAAAACAGTCTTTAACTGGCTCGGAGGCTCCAGTCACAATACAGCCCTGCCCTGATGGGGCTGCAGATGTGTCGGAGCTCTAGAGCAGAGAGGCCTGACTGTGTCTCTCTAATCTATCCCAGTTACGGCAGCTGAGTGGTATCAGATAGACGTCATCTATGCATAGGCACCTGTGGACATCGTTTAATCAGGTTGTGGATCATCTGTAACTAGCAATATAGACATGGTGGAATTTTACCTTTAATGTGTAGCCATTGTTTTCCGTTAGCAACAGGTAACATGTCAGCTCACAAAGTTTTAAGTGCATTTCACTCTCCCTTTCATATTTTTCAGATTTTTTTTTTTTTTAATAAGACATTTAGATTCATCTTTGGGTTTGTGTATTCTTCAGATCTAATTAATCTTTGAATTAGTTAAAACTGCTAATCTTGCCGCTTAGTAAGGAACCACAGTATCCTTTTTTGTATTCTACTTAACCTGATTTTTTTCTATTTGCTGGCTTATTCAAAAGCATTTACCGATCTTTATCTATACAGAAAATTCTCTTACGCAGTATGCAAAGGGAAAAAGTTGTCACCAGGAGGCATTTTGTAATGCTATAACTTACAGCATTAGCATATGGCGTAAGTTAAGCTTATACTGTTCTTTACAAAAATATATCACCTAAGGATGACTAGTGGTCTAGCTCTTCACACAGCTCTGGTGACTTTTGCCCTCGGAATGGTATAGAAGTCTGTCTTTCACGTCTCTTCTGTGAGGATACTATTTTGGATCTACAGAACACTTCTGAGAGGATCAGAAACTCCCACTGAGGTCAGTAGTTCAGTCTTTTCCAGGACTGGTCCAAGTCTTGCTTCCTTAAAATCAACAGGAGCAGGACTGAGCCTCTTGGCAGCAACGTATAGAAATGTCTAGGGGAGGAGAAGAAAGGTAGCTAAGGGAGCGCAGCCTTTTTTAATGAAATCTGTGTGTTCTTCTTCAAAGATGTTAAAAAGGCTTGTATGTTCCTGAAGCATATGCCCGCGTGCCAACAACTGACATGTAGAGGAAGACTATTAAAATGTTGTGGCTGATAGATTTTAGAACCCAAATGTGACTCCTGGAATAAGTTCTTGGTTATGTTTGTCAACAGTGGTGTTTCATGATGTTGTGTTTGTTTTCCAAGCCTAAAACAAAGCCACACTTCACATGCAGATCGGTGTTTAACAGGTTTCCTGTGGTAGGTGCCTGTCTTTGTACTGTTTTTTTCCAGCACGCTGTTTTGCAGGAGGGGGTAACCCTTTGTCACACTCTGGTAGTGACTGTAAAGGTGAATCATACACCTTTTAGTTTTTCATTAGCAGCGCTGTTTCGTGACTACTCCTGTAGGAGAGTGTGGGGATCACTATTGTACAGCTACAACTGTGAATTTTAGTTCAGCTGACTCTGGGCCTAAGTAAATCCAAGTTGTCTTCTTTCACTTGCTCCGGCTCTTCGTGATTTCAAAGGTGCAGATTTGAGCACCTCTTATTCGGATAAATACGAATCCCTCAGATCGGACTGTAAGAAAAGTACAGTTTGCACTCCTGTTCTGTCTCACCTATAAGTGCTATTCCTGAGTTTAAGAAAACCACTGTCGTTTTTGGACTCTTTTCAAGATGATGTGTACTGCTATCCTGTTTCGTAACAGCCGTACGTAATAGGCGGGGACTGGTGTTACATTGAATACTGGAGCAAGGAGAAAATCTAGAGCAAAGCTCTAATTGCGCCCACTTGACAGCTGAATTTGAGCAACGTAATTCCGTTGCCGCTGGTGAAGGGACATCTAATTCTGTACGGATCTACCTTGACCTACCTACGACTCCCAAAATACACGTTACCATGGTATCAGAAAGCCTGCAGATGTTCTGGGTGAACCGCGAGGAAAATTCAGCGCGCTTTAGACCTCTGCTTCCCGCCGTCGCCTCCCGAATCGCAGCACTCGGTGGGGATGCAGCTTACTCGTGCCTTCTCCGGAGGAGCATCTAGCTAACGTCTAGATGGTACGTGGGGAATCCGGTACCCGGTGGCACGGTGGACCATGGCTACGGCTCACGTAAAAAGCTCTCTCGCATCGGACGTTTTGCTTGCGGGGCAGGAACCCGATGGCGTGCGTTTATATTCCCCGCACCCGAAGTGGGCGCTGGATTGAACTGAACTCTCCGCGTACCTTTGACTTATCCATCCCTTAAGTAGTTCCTTTCTAATGACAATGGAAATAAAAATACTTTTAGGACTACACAAACATCGTAGGCCAGTGCGTCAAGAAATAAAATGTCAAAATAATTTACATTTATTTCTATCTTAAACATACCTACTTACACGAATAAACCTAAGTCTGCTGGGGTGCTTGTGAGGACAGTTCCAGCCTGTCTGGGCTTGACGTTACCTGGGGGGGTCATTGCTCAGCTGAAGCTAAAATTGTATTTAAATGTGAACTGATTGGGTTTTTTTCTCCTTTATAATGTTGTAACTATTGAAATGTGTGTTCTGGTCTTCTATTTTCTTAGTAAAATGCATTCCCTTTGCCTAAATTACATTTGATTTTGTTTATTCTGAAAAAATAACTCTTGACCCTACAGAATTGGTACGCAATTGCTTAAATCACCGGCGTTATTTTTCTCCTTTCGTTCCTTGTGAATGATCAGCAAACAAAACGGGTACTTGGGCTGTAGGCCGATCACAATTTTACCTCAAAACGGGTTTTTCTAGAACACCTCCCTGTTTGACAGCGCTCTACGAAGGGCCCCCCTCCCGGGGGACTCCGGGATCTACCTCCTATTTTAACAGATAGAGAAAACCCCAAGCTCGGGCGGCCTGAGGCAGGGCCCCGGCAGCGCAAGGCCCCGCCCGCCCTTCCCGCCCTTCCCGCCCTTCCCGCCCCGCCTGGGAGGGCGCGGAGGCGGCGGGGCCGGGCGGGCTCCGCCTGCTGCCGCCGGGGAGAGGTAGGGCTGGGCGGGCGGGTAGGGGAGGCCGGGGAGGCGGGCCGGGCCTGTGCTTGACGCGTTTTCTGACTAAACCCCGCCGTCCCCGGAACCGCGTCCCCTCGCCGCGGCGGAGCGGCCTCGTCCTGCCTCCCCGCCCCGGCCCCGGGCCGTTCCCCACAAGCGCTCTCGGGGAGCGGCGGAGGGCCGCGGCCCAGCGGGGTGGAGGCGGCCGGGCAGCGTGAAGGGTTTCAGGAGAGGTTGGACCCACGTCCCAGCCCGCGGACACAAATTCACGGCGTAAGGCCCGAGGCCAGTTCAGCTGGGAAGTTGTTAATCCGCTTTTACAGCGAGGAAAAAGCAGCCAAATGTTTATTTCTGCCTTTTGGGGGGGGGTGATGGATGTTTATTCTGCCCCCCAAGGTCGGGTAATTACATGTTGCACCTTGGTGTGCATGGGAGGACCCTGCTAGCACAGCGGGGAAGAGGACTGCTTTCCTTTGTGGCAGCTCTAAAAGCAACTAAACCTGAGAAATGGTAATTCTTTTGCTTGATAGGTATCTGAAGCTGTTGAGGCACCTGGAGTTTGAAAGGAGGTGGAAATACATGTGAAAACGAGTCAGGAACTCAGTCTGGGAAGACTTAAGGCTGGAGAAAGCACGCCCTGTCAGGCGAGACAGCTTCGTGCCCGTGGAAGTTCTGCTCCTAAGGCAGCTTTCCGAAGGTTGTCCTGCTCCTACGGACCAGCCAGGCTCCTCATCTGGACAGTATAGCGGATACATGAACAACTGGGGTATGGCAGCTGATCGTGTAGATCCTTCTTGGGGAAGAGTGGCTGGAAAGTGCCCAGAGGAGAAGGACCTGGGGGGGCTGGTCGACAGCGGCTGAACACGAGCCGGCAGCGTGCCCAGGTGGCCAAGAAGGCCAACGGCATCCTGGCCTGTATCAGCACTGGTGTGGCCAGCAGGAGCAGGGAGGGGATCGTGCCCCTGTACTGGGCACTGGGGAGGCCGCACCTCGAATCCTGGGTTCAGTTTTGGGCCCCTCACGACAAGAAGGACATGGAGGGGCTGGAGCGTGTCCAGAGAAGGGCAACGGAGCTGGGGAAGGGCCTGGAGCACAAGTCTGATGGGGAGCGGCTGAGGGAACTGGGGGTGTTCAGCCTGGAGAAGAGGAGGCTGAGGGGAGACCTCATCGCGCTCTGCAACTGCCTGAAGGGAGGTTGGAGCGAGGGGGGGTCGGTCTCTTCTCCCAAGTAACAGCGATAGGACGAGAGGAAACGGCCTCAAGTTGTGCCAGGGGAGGTTTAGGTTGGACATTAGGAAAAAATTCTTTCCTGGCAGAGTGGTCAGGCCTTGGCACAGGCTGCCCAGGGCAGTGGTGGAGTCCCCATCCCTGGAGGGATTTAAAAGACGTGTAGATGAGGCGCTTGGGGACATGGTTTAGTGGGCATGGGGGGGTTGGGTTGACGGTTGGACTCGATGACCTTAGAGGTCTTTTCCAACCTTAGTGGTTCTGTGATTCTATGATTGTGCTGCAATAGGCATCCCGTAATCTGTCACGCAGCCTTCAGGCTGGTAGGGTTTAATTTTTCGCTTAACACTGATGAAAAGTAAAACATCAATTGCTTTCAAGGATGCCGTTGCAAAGTAAATCAGGTCGCTCCTGCCCCTTGCGGTCTCTGAAGTTGTTTTGAGGGGAACGGATCTTCCCCCTCTGCGTTGCTGGGCTGCCCCACTCCTGACGTCCAGTAACGGCATGTAAATGTCAGAAGTGGCTGGTTGGTGTTAGTCATTCTGAAAAGGTTTTTAGAGGAAAGCACATGCAGGAAAATTCAAAGTTTAAATAAAGCAAAGAAGAAAGAATAGTGGGTTTAAAGATTAGAGCGTTTTCAGCTGGCTGGGGCTTTTTCTTTAGGTAATGAACAAAGGTCGCGTCTTGCGTTTGGGCTGCGTGTTTGCAACCTTCCATTGCCATAAAAAGGATATCTGCTGCTTGTAAACATTGTGTTGTCTGAAAGTCATATCCTACTTTAGGGAGGTTTTATTTTTATTTCTTAAGGGAAGGGGAATTTGATTCTCACGCTAAAGTACATAGGATGCCTTCATTTAAAGCAAAAAAGTTGGTTTCTTTCCCTGCATAAATATGTATGTTCAGCAGCTCAAAATCTCTCTTTCAGGTGGCATACCGACGTATTTAAAATGTCGATGGATATAACTTTCCTCGGCACAGGCTCGGCATATCCCTCTCCAACCAGAGGAGCGTCGGCGTTAGTGCTTCGCAGGGAAGGCGAGTGCTGGCTCTTCGACTGCGGAGAGGGAACTCAAACACAACTCATGAAGAGCCACCTCAAAGCAGGTTTGTGCTGTTGAAAGGTATTGTGATGAGGGAAGGGGAAGAGTTTCATGAGATCTAAACAAAACACTTTGTCCTCATGCTCATGGGATTTGAATACATACTAAACATGCATGAGCATCTGAAGGTGCTGGCAGTTGGGCGGCAGTTGCTGAACCTGCTGTGCAGTAATCCTTGATTGCCCTTTGGTAAAGAATTGTGTTCGAGAACCAAACTCTCCTGAATTAATTTCTTGGGTTTTGTCATTTCAAACGTGGACCACAGACCAGCTTTAAACTGGCACAGTTTGTATTTGTCTGAAGACAGCTCTAGACAATACCTGCTGTGAGTCTTCCTGTCAATAAATATTGTGCTTTTGCTTTCAAGTAAAGTTGTGTATTCGTGGTAACTTTTACATTTTGGCAAATAAAGTAGAAACCAGACTTACTTCAGTCACTCTGCTTTTGCCGTCTACAGCGGCAAGAGCAGACTTCTGACTCTCAAGTTATAAAGATGGAATTACTAGTTATAAACAGAAAACCAACCTCCTGCTCCTCCAAAACCTGAAGCTATCAGGGGATTTAATGACCAAGTGAATAGACTAATTTTTACTAAATTTACTGATTTTTACTAAATTGTTCTTAAATCAAAACAAAGAGATTCCCTCCTCCCTATTGCTCGGTCCCAACAGATGCTGGAGAAAATGCCTTACCGCAAGGAAGTGGGAACTCAGCTAGCAGAGGAGACTGAGGCAGCCTGATTAAAGTACAAGTGTCTGTAGTGAGAGAAAATTCTGGGCTTTTTTAAGCTAGCAAGGGCAGGGCCCAGTGCCTGAGAGCTGGAATGAGACAAACTCAGACGCGAAACAAACGCCACATCTTTAAGTGCAATTTTTCATCTGTTTGAAACAAACCAGTCAGGAACCGTGGGGTTCTTGCCTTTTGAAAAACTTTGAAATCAAAACCGGATGGTTTTTGGTTTGGGTTTTTGTTTTTTAATTATGTTCATTTCATGTGCTAGGCCCAAAACTAGAAACAACAGAGATGCCACTTTGTATTTCTCATTAGTCTACAGTTTCCATGTAATATTTGAAAGCACAACCACCTTCCAGCATTTCTTTGTGTTTTAATGTAGCAGATGTCACCAGTCGATTCTGTTCCGTGCTTGTAGGACGTTTTGCTTAGAAGCATCTAAAACTTTTGTCTCGGCAGTCTTTTCTTGACGAATCAAGCCAAAATAAACCTTCTGTGGAAATTTATTGCTACTGTGGAAAAAAAAAAACAACTTTGTGGTTAGGGATTTATTTCTTAAACACTGGTTTTATTTTAATTTCCCTCCTTCCTTATTTCCTACTTCTTGCCAAAAAGTGGTTATTTCTGAGTTGTTATGGTGTTCATTTATGTTCCTATCTTCTTCTGGTTTGTTTTTCTTTTCCTATTGTTCTAATAAATAGGCAGAATTACCAAGATTTTCATAACTCATCTTCACGGTGACCACTTTTTTGGACTTCCTGGCCTGCTGTGCACACTCAGCCTCCAAAGTAGCCCTGACCCAAACAAACCACCTCTTGATATTTATGGGCCGATAGGACTGCGAAACTTCATATGGAGGAGCATGGAGCTCTCCCACTCACAACTTCTCTTTCCCTACACTGTTCATGAACTGGTACCCACACAGGACCAGTGCCCTGCAGAAGAATTTAAAGAGTTTTCTTACTTGGACAGAGATGAGGTATCTCCCCAGGGAGCACGAGGGAGAATACTCCACCTGGATCCAGCAGAAAACTCTTACTTGCTGGTTGAGGATGAGCAGCTAGTTCTGAAAGCGTTTCGCCTGTTTCACCGCATTCCTTCTTTTGGCTTTGTGGTGGAAGAGAAGCCCCGGACCGGTAAACTCAACGTATGGAAACTGAAAGACCTTGGTAACTACCTTGACTTATTTTTCCTCTTTTTTAATTTTTTAAATGCCTAAATGCATGTGTTCAAGTTGAGTAGTGACTCCGATTTTCAGCAAATGTAACAAAATTGGGTTCATAGGCAGTTGAAATCTTTTTATGACCATCTTTCTAGGGGTTCTAGCACATCAGAGCTGCTGTATCTCTCCGTAATTCATTTTAATTCAATTTTCCACTTTCTATTGAAGACATTTTAATACTTCATACCGATGCAGCAGTCTGAATTGGTGTGTAACACTAGTGCCAATTAATATTGCAGACCATTCTCATACTGGGAAGAGCAAACAAGTTCAGACGTTAAATTCTTCAAACACACTTCCTGCTAATGTTATAAGCTCTTTATTTGTATGAAGTGTGTGAAATATCAATTGCTCTTTATATTGAGGTTGTATTTTTTTCAGTGAGACAGCTCTATATATAGTGTGTCTCTTCTTAAGTGATTTTTTTTTTTAAAAAAACTGACATTCATCATAATATTTATGGACTCTCTTGCCTTTATTCACCAGGAGTTCAACCAGGTCCTTTATATGGGAAACTGAAGAATGGAACAGCAATCGTTCTAGAAAATGGAGTAACGATTTCTCCATCAGACGTCTTAGAAGACCCTATTCCTGGAAGAAAAATTTGCATTTTGGGGGATTGTTCAGGGGTGGTTGGAGATGCGGCCGTGAAGCTTTGCTGTGAAGCAGATGTACTGATACATGAAGCCACGCTGGACGATACCCAAGAGGAAAAGGCCAGGGAGCATGGTCATAGCACTCCAAAAATGGCATCGGGTTTTGCAAAATTGTGTAAAGTTAAGAAACTGGTTTTGACTCACTTCAGCCAGCGGTATAAACCAGCCGCTCAGAGAGGTGAGGGGGATACGGACATCACTGAGCTGAAGAGACAGGCAGAGTCAGTGTTAGATGGTCAAGAAGTGACACTAGCTGAGGATTTTATGACAATAGAAATTCCAATGAAAAAGTAAAAATAGTGTTAGCAAGCTCTGTATGAAGACATAAAGTAGGATGGTGTTGGATAGCACTTAAAAATAATGGTAGGGTTGCTGGTATCCAAATGAGTTCTCTTCTGTGGCACGCAGAGAACCGCTGCAAACTGGAGACAATACCAGGTACAGTTAACGTTGCTTTTGCAAAGCAAGAAAAAAGGATGCTCCAACATCTGGAACTTGGAATAAATTCCTAAGTGATGGTTTTGGATGCCTGGTCTCCCAAGAAACCGAATGTGTAGGCTGGTGCGAGCCTTCAGGGGTTTTCCTTGGACCACAGATTCCTAGAGCAGAGCACTGGATCATTTGGCTTAATACAGCCCTCAGGAAGGTTTGTGTTCTGCACCGGAATTTAAGATATCTTGCCTGTTACAAGCTTTTGAATAACATCTATTTCAAACTTGTATACAGTATTTTGTAACTGTTACCCGATTTCTGTGTAAGAGGACTATTACACTGACACTAATAAAGTATTTATAACCCTGCCAGGTGTTTGTAACTGGGGGTGTTGCTATGTTCAAGTTGAGGACCTCTTACAATTCTCCCTTTGTATATGCAGTTTTCTCATAAATATAGTTTAGGCTTCCTGTTAAAAGTGAATCACTCTTAAAAATGTGATTCATTTGGAGCTCTGAAGTGTGAGCCCTACGTTTGCATACCTATTCCCTGCCTCAGTAAAGTTTTGGAAGTATGCTGTGGCGGTCTTTAGGCAGATGACAAGTAGTCTTTCTTAAAGTGTTCCTCCAAGTGCATTTTCAAAGACAAATTATCCTGATAAAAGCATATTTGTGTCTGTAGAAATATCCCTACAGGAGGAATTTCACATATGTATAGCTCAGTCTGTTTCTGCAATGAGTTTATTCTTTCAGTTAAGGGATATGTAGACCAACTTTATCTCCTTTCTTCCCACCTCAAAACAAACTAGAAGTTGAAGTTTCCCAAATTTTAGCTCAATTTTCGGGTCAGAAGTGAAAAAATCAATGTTTTTGAAAAATCTAGCCTAAATATGTTTCCCCTAGCATGGATTCCTGAAAGCTGAAACACTTCATAGCTTTCTTATAAACACTGAAAACTCTGGCAGGTTTAAGTACAGCTTAACTGTACTTTGGTTGAGTTGATGGTAATGCAGATGGAAAATGAATCCGTTTTAATATACAATTTCCCTCCTTGCTTTAAATACAGAATAACAAAGCTCCAAAAAACAAAAGCACTCCCACTCGTTAAAAATCTCTCCCTTGTAAATGGTGCACCGCTCAAAGGGGATTTGTGTACAGTGGTAATCCTCACCCAGACCGAGCTGGTGAGATGAGGATGCAGATGATTTTTCTATACTCTTCACATTTTCTTCACTAAGAGTGTATTCAGCTGTAATTAAGTAACAGTCTTCAAGGAAAAAGAAAAGGAGTGTGATTTCCTAGTGTTTGACTAAATGGATCGAATTGAATTGGATGGCTTAGCCCCACCCTTCAGACTCTGTCTTACCTGCGATTACGGGAACTCTGAATTGAGTTACCAAGATCAATATTTCATGCTTCGAATATGCTTCAAATGTAGTGGAAGTCTTTGCTTTCTTTAAAAAAAAATATTGGGAAGAGTTGCAAACTTGAAGTTCATGACTTCCGGAGCAGAAACTCACTGATCTCCATGACTTCTCTCTTAAAAATGGTGTAAAGTGGGCAGAGTCTACAGATCATGCAGTGTCATGTTCTTTCCCCCCCTAAATTGTTTTTCTTTTGCAAGATAAAAATTAATGGCGGGTGCAGAGATCTTGATACCACACTCTGCTTTACGTAGTCAAAAGCTGAGCAGACTCCAGCTATTCTATGTTTCATACAGTGAAAGAGTAACTTTCTTCGTTGTCCTGACCTGCTCCGCTACATCTGCTTCCACACTGGAACAACCAAAATTTCCTATTTCTAAGCCATTCACAGTCGTGATACGAAGTTTAGGGAACAACTTAGAATCATAGAATCACAGAATCACTAAGGTTGGAAAAGACCTCGAAGATCATCAAGTCCAACCGTCAACCCAACCCCCCCATGCCCTCTAAACCATGTCCCCAAGCGCCTCATCTACACGTCTTTTAAATCCCTCCAGGGATGGGGACTCCACCACTGCCCTGGGCAGCCT
>VZTQ01011172.1:44724-105451 GCA_013400755.1 Pelecanoides urinatrix
GTCCAACCAGTTTCTTACCCAGCAAAGAGTGAACCTGTCTAGGCCGTGAGCCGCCAGCTTCTCTGGCTTCAAGGCTTTGTGGAAATTCACTGGATACCACTTGCAAATGACAAAATCAAAGGATGGAAATAAAACCAAGGGACAATCCAAAAGCCCATGCAACCTGCAATGTGTGCACCCACCGCTGCAGCTCCTCTCCCCACGGTGCTGGATCGTGCTGCTCCAGAACTGGGTTATCCATCCCAGCGGTAAATACATTTTTGCATTTGTGTGGTTAGTTAATTGCTGTGAATTCCGGAATGTCTTCAGTTCCCATTCAAATGACGGAGGGTGTGGGTAGGTGTGTGAGATGAATCGACGGCGCAGGCTCCCAGCGTGGAGGGAGCCTCGCTCCCCCGTGCCCCGCGGTCCAGCTCGGCGTGCCGGTCCAGCGCTGGCCTGGCTAAACACCCACTGGTTCTTGCTAGCCTGCAAGAAAACGGCCTCTGGGCTAATTTTTGGCTGGATTACTGAGTCAATTAGCGAGCTGTCTTGCTGCACGACTTGTCCAAGGGCTGAAGGAAGGAGGGTGCAGAAGTGCTTGGGCAGAAATGGGGAGCTGCTTGGGATCCCCCTTTTTTAGCAGTGGTGAGCTGATATATTGCATAGCTACATCCTAAATATGTTTTAGGATCTAAATTCTAAATAAGAACAGGTCAATTTGGATAAAGGACAGCAAGGGGAAGAGTGTATCAAATTGAAGCAGCAGGCCAGGTCCTCTTCAAGTATTAGGTCTGGGGACTTTGTGGCACAGAGTTGATGTGTTAGCGCATTTTTTATGGCAATTTATTCTGTACGGACAATCGAGGGAGGAAATGCTGGTTTCGTCTAAGCTGAGAAGAAAAGCTGCAAGTTGCTTGGTCTATATTGAAGGCTGGATTAACTGTATGGCTGTCATTTTTAAAAACAGTTTCTTTTTGGTACGTCGGTGAAGGAGGGTACATTTAGTGCTGGAGTTATATGAAATTCCTGTATTTTCAATTTAATATATTTTAGTATTTGTAATCAAGTTATAGTTGTCTCTTTCTTAGCAGACCCATGTGTCTTTGCTTACCATGGTCCACTCTTCTCTTTAAGTCTGGATACTAAATTACTTCATAAATCTGACTGCTAGTGAGACTTGAATTAAATTAATGGGAACATGTGTGCCAGTAAGGACCATAAATTGTCTATTTTCTCAATGAGTTTATCTTTCTATTTGTTAATTACCAGACAACAAAATTCCTTTGCATTAAAATATATTTGCCTGAGAGTATTTTGTCTGTCAGCAGGTAAAGGACTCCGGTCTGGTCCCGTAGGGACTGGGAGGGTATTTTAACAAATTCTGGGTATGTAAATGAAGATTTTTTTATTTTAAAAATTCTCCTGCTTTCCTGGAAATGTTCTTCAAAGTTTGGTTCCTTTTTTAGCTGGTACTAGCAGAGGGACCTGATAAACTACGAAAGAAGCTTTTTATGTTACGGGAAAGAGGAGGAAGGAGGAAATAAGACGTGAAGAGTTTCGTAGCAGAGACGTTCCTGCGTTTTACGTGTAGCTGCTAACCGAATGGATAAGCGTTGATCAAAGGGAGTGAGGGTAAGTCTTCCTTCTGCTGAGATCTGCATGAGCTTGCAAAAAAGGTTGAAAAACAAGTTACCTACAGCACAAAAACGGCTAGCTGCTCCAAGCATGGTGCAGTCTGTGTCAAGGATGGAGAGCTCGAGATGAGTCTGGGCTCTAAATCCAGCTGGGAAAGGGATCCTTGATGCTAGAGGTGGTTCAGCCTTTGGTATCAACCACTCCCTATGGCCCACGGTGGGACTCTTCATCTGTCAATGCAGGAGAAACACGATCTTCATTTGGGAGCATTTTTATTTTTCTTTAAACAGACTTTTAAAATAATTTGCTCTTACTGAATTATGTTCATTTATAAGGAAAACGTTATTAATTATTTAACTCAGATGGATTCATTCTAGAAATCTAATTTCTGGCGAGGTGGTAGGACTGATCCAGGTCTCACTGAAATTGGTGGTTTGGCACGTAGTCACTAGAACAACTTAATGCATTTTTTATTAATAATAAAAACATATTGATTGGAACAAGTTGCAGAAATTTGATCAAAGTAACATTTTGGGGAGGGGGGCGGGGACGGATGCTAAACCACAACATGTTAAATTGATCCTGCTAGTACCAGCATTTGATATTGGAAAAATGTTTGAGTTCAAAGGAGTTTAGGTGGCTGGAAAAAGTACCATTTTGTTGGACACGGTATCCCTGCAGCCTTTCAAAATCATCTTAATGGCCTACAAAGGTCCTTCCCAGGACTAATTGTTGCTGGAGCTGTTTGGGTTTGGATAAATATGAGGCAGCAGCTCAGCATCTTCCCTGGTGAAACAACCTGGTCGTCACCCCAGTCCCTTTACAGCTCCAGCTCAGTCCTTTCCTTGTGTGCTGGTGCTGGCTACGGTGAGATTCGCCGTGTGTCCCCCACAGCCACCGCACACGGAGGCTTGTGGACACCGCGCCGAGCTTGGGACACCGGAGACGGATGGTGGCACCGGCTCAATGGCTTGTGCATCCCCAAATTCCACGTTTCACCATCCAGTTGAGCAGGACATCGCAATGATTGCTTTATGAACCTCAAAACAGACATATGTATAAACACAGAGAGTTACCGCGATGCATACAGTACTTTTAAGATAGCTAATTCAGATCCTTTCAGATTTAATACATGCTATAGAAGTGAATTAATCACACTACCCCAGAACCCACCTGCAGTGTCATCATTGGGGATTTCCTCATTGAATTTGCAGCTTGTTCACACCTGCTTGTGAAATAGGGTGAAAGATTGCACCGAATTTCCCAACATCCTTTCATCTCCACTCTTAAAACCAAAATTTTGTGTATAAAGACAGCTGCCTGGTGAAAAGATGCTTAAAACGCAGTGTTAGTAATGGCAGTTCGTGGCATCCCCATGGGATGTGGTTCATGGTACGCCTTGAAAGGAAACCAGGGCTGTTGCTGATGGAAGGAATTTTAACGTATTATATTTAGACTTATTATTTGTCGTTATACAACCAATGGGAAACTGGAGAATCATACCGCTTGGTGCTCAGCATTAACATTTTTCAGTTTTCATCCACATCTTTGAGCAAATTGTCTCCCTGGATGAGGGGCTGCAGCTGATTCTGGAAGCAAAAGGGGAAGAGACTATGTCCTGATCAAAAAAAACCCACCAGTTTTTCTAACTTGTCAGTCGGCAATCCATCCGTTACGTCACGCGGAATCCCCTTTTGCCATCCCTTTGCCCTCAGACTATTGCGCTTATTTGGGATGTCCCTCCCTCCGGGTGGTTTAGCGAGGGGTGTTCTTCTGTCACCCCCCAGGCGCGGAACCATTTTTACTTCAGCTCGCCTCAGGCCCCTACAGCCTGTTTTAGTGTCCGAAAGGTTTGCGGGGCCGTACTTGCGCCCGTAACTGATCCATTCTTGGGTGACCAGCCCCAAGTCCACATCTTCCTATCCGGGGGCCAGCGGTGCCCATCGGGCGTAAGTCCTAAAGCAGCCGCAACTCTTTCGCCCCGAGGCATTGCCTGCATTCTCCCCTGTAATTGCATACTGAAGGGCTTCCAATACCCCCCCACCTCCTTTTCACTCAACAAACTCTGATCACCCCAGATAACGACACTCTCCACCCCTACTCCGTCTCCGACTCCCGAGGGGTTCGGCCAAAATCCTTTTTTAACTTCGCCAACTCGGTTTTAACCAAGGGTCGCAGCGAGGGCGGTTCTAATTTCTCTACTTTTTCTCTCGCTGCCTGCAAGTCGTCAAAAAGATAACCAATTTTTGGTCCTGGGGATATTTCCTCGTGGGCAGTGCCCGCAAGGAGTTGCCCCTTAAGAGCAGTCTGCAGCTGTTTCACCTGGTCTCTCTCTCCTTCAAGCTGTTCTTTTAATTCCGCCACTTGCCCCTGAAGGAACCGAACGCGGTTTTGGAGGGATTCAACAATTTGGGATTCCACAACGCGACAGCATTCCCTTGCCTCTACAGCAGCGGCTAAACTGGCACCAAGAACAGCACAAACAATTGATTTTCCCCTTCCTGATCTTACTCTCACATCCTTGTGCAAAGCGCTCGTTCGATCAACCACACTCTACAAATTATACCAATTTCCCTGAGCCTGGTCCACCCTGGGCACAGAGGGTTGTGCATTATGTTTTTCTAAAAATTCAAACAAAACTTCTCTCCCCGAAGGAGCAGTTTTAGTATCACTCATCTTACATAAAGCGGGGAAGCGGTCGTCTCAGGAAGGCAGCACCTAAGTTGGAAACACAGACCCGCACCCCTTACCTTCCTGAGAGGTCTCACGTATTTGGGAAGGAGTACGGCACTCTCGTCCTAAGGGATCCTGTCCGTGATGCCAATTTATGTCCCGATACAATGTCGGGAGAGGTTTCGATATGATCCCAAGAGCGAGATTAAGACACAAATGAGGTCAAATGCCGCATATCCTGAACAGCTTTTATTATCAAAAGTAGGAATTAGTAGCGATAGGATAGACTAGAATGAAAGACAGAAATCAAGCAAGCGTTCGGGATAGAGTTGCAGGACTAGTCACCACCACGGACCCGCGGCGTGCCGGGGGTCCAAGCCTCTCGGTGTTTCGGTGGTGGGTGATGGCGGTAGGGCTTGTCTTGGCAGTCCTTTTTATTCTCACTCAAGGGCTGCACTTTCCATGACAACGGCACGTACTTGCACGTTTCTGCATTCCTGCACACGCGCGTCCACTTCACGCGGGGCCAGCCCTGCTCTTCGCGCGACTGCAAAACGCTATATATTTTTGCTAAATAAGTGGGGTGTTCGGCAAGGTGCTGGTGTGCTATCGCAGCTACTCTGGTAAGAACTAAGAATGATGGAAATTTAAAAAAAATTGTTATATTGCCATCCCCAAATTTCCTGCTCACACTATTAAGTCATTTATAGTCACTTCCACATCCTTAAGTTCTTAATGATGAAAAGCAAGTGATAGGACGAGAGGAAACGGCCTCAAGTTGTGCCAGGGGAGGTTTAAGTTGGACATTAGGAAAAAATTCTTTCCTGCAAGAGTGTTGAGGCCTTGGCACAGGCTGCCCAGGGCAGTGGTGGAGTCCCCATCCCTGGAGGGATTTAAAAGACGTGGAGATGAGGCACTTGGGGACATGGTTTAGTGGGCATGGGGGGGTTGGGTTGATGTTGGACTCGATGACCTTAGAGGTCTTTTCCAACCTTAGTGATTCTATTCTATTCTATTCTATTCTATTCTATTCTATTCTATTCTATTCTATGATTCTATTCTATGACTGTCGCACGACGTGGCAGGGTGTTTCTGCACAAACCGCGGGTCTCCGTGGCCTTGTCGCCGTCCTTATTGTCTTCAGCAGCCAGAGAAGTTTTCGCTTAGACAGGCAATCTTTGGGAAAAAATGCTCTACAGTTCGGTCTCTCACAAACCGTGCTTACAAATTGCAGATTAGTTAATGATTTTTTTTTCTTATATATACCTTGGAGAGCGAGGGGAAGCGCTGGTGCATAACTGGCACAGAGGCAGCCTGCGAGCAGCTGGATTTGCTGCGCTGTGGTCCATGAGGACATGCTCCCCGTTGAACTGGAGCTCTCATCTCCCATACGTAATGCTTCAAAAACTCTGGAAATAGATAATTCGCAACGCACTCAGCAAATCCCGGTGTGGAGAGGCTTCAATTACATCTACCCAGGAAAAGATGACAAATACAGCAGCATTTTACATTGCTTTTCATCACTTCTTAAGGATGTGGAAGTGACTATAAATGACTTAATAGTGTGAGCAGGAAATTTGGGGAAGGCAATATAACAATTTTTTAAAAATTTCCATCATTCTTAGTTCTTACCAGAGTAGCTGCGATAGCACACCAGCACCTTGCCGAACACCCCACTTATTTAGCAAAAATATATGGCGTTTTGCAGTGGATATGGTATTTAGTGCACCTTTTCCCTTCTGTTTTGTATTCTAACGGTGGCCCAACACCACAAAGTTAGAAAGATGTAACCTTCTCGTTTAAAAAAAACGAATCCTTTCCTTTTCAGCTGAATTCCTTTGGAGAGTTTGCTCCAAAGGAGCAAATGAGGAACGGGAAAAGCGGTTGCATTTGCGGCCCCGTGCATTTGTGGGGATTGGATTTGTGGGGCTTTGCACTTTTGGAGGTTGCATTTGCAGGGATGTGCATTTATGGGGGTTGCATTTGTGGAGCTTTGCATTTGCAGGGCTGTGAGGTTTTTTGGGGTTGCATTTGCAGGGCTGTGAGGTTTTTTGGGGTTGCGTTTGCAGGGCTTTCAAGTTCTGGGGGTTGCATTTGTGGAGCTTTGCATTTGCAGGGCTGTGAGTTTTTTCGGGGTTGCATTTGCAGGGCTTTCAACTTCTGGGGGTTGCATTTGTGGGGTTTTACACTTCTGGGGGTTGCATTTGTGAGGTTTTGCACTTCTGGCATTGCATTTGTGGGGCTGTGCACTTGTTGCGGTTGCATTTTCAGGGTTTTGCATTTGTAGGGGTTGCACTTGCGGGACCGTGCAGCTGTTGGGTTGCATTTGCAAGGCTTTGCACTGATGGGAGTTGTATTTCCCGGGCCATACATTTCTGGGGGTTGCAGTTGCCGTGCTGTGCATTTATGGGGGTTGCGTTTGTGGCCCTGTGCATTTGTTGGGGTTGCATTTGCAGGGCTTTCAAGTTCTGGGGGTTGCATTTGTGGGGTTTTACACTCTTGGGGGTTGCATTTATGGGGCTTTGCATTTACGGGGATTGCATTTTCGGCTTTTTGCATTTACAGGAGTTGCGTTTGCGGACCTGTGCGTGTGTTGGGGCACCATTTTTGGAGTTGTACATTTTTGGGGCCGTACTTGCGGTCGCAGGAGCGCTGCCTGCCCCGCTCGGCGCGCCGCCGCCGGACGCCAACCACACAAATAAACCTCCAAATGCGCCCGCCCGCTCCGTTCTCCGGCTGCCGCCGGCGCGGCAACCGCGGGGCGTCGGGCGCGCAGGCGCAGTGGCGGCGGGTGGCGGCGCGGGGAGCGGGGGGGGTGGCGGCGGCGNGCAGCGGCCGCCGCCCGGGGGCTTCTCCTCGGCCCCGCTGCGCTCGGTTCCCCTCCCCGGCTCCTTCCCCGCTTTCCCCGGGCGAGAAAAAAAAAAAGATGATCCCTTCCCTCCCGCCCCCAAACTTTTAGGTTTTTTGTTGTGTTTTTGGTTTTTTTTTTTCTTTAAATCTTGGTGCCCGCTCGTAAAGGCTCTCCAGCCGGCCTGTCCCCAGTTAAACTTTCCTCCGCTGCCGTTCGTGCAGACCGTTCTCTCCGTGCTCTCTCCCGCACGCTGGAAAATGCCCTGGATGGTTTTGTGTGAGCCGCTTCGCGTTTGCTTCTCCGAAATCTGCCATTTTATTTGCAGTAACAGAGAACGGTGCTTTTAGCTGGTTTTCAGGCAGCGCGGGGCTGCTGAGCACAAGGGGTGTTAATTAAAGGTTATTCCATCTTTACTGTTTTTTTTTCCTTCCCATTCCCGTTTCTGGGGGTGTTGGGTTTTTGGGGAGGTTTGTGACTTGCCGTGTAGTTGAGTCTTCTAGGTTTTACCACGGGAGGCTGGTTAATTTACGGGGTAATCTAGTTGTGGGTTAGGTGTGTTATTACTTAGAGCCCAAATTGTGCTACTGCAAACCAATTGTTGTCAAACACATACGGTTGGAGTAGGATCGTGGTGTCTTTTACCACCGCTTCTCAAATTAGCTTGGTTAAGAATGGCGTGCCACTGTCAACAGGCAGGAGTGATTTCAGACTGTGCGATAGCTGTCATCTTTGAAATTGTAAGACTCTCGTACTGTTGTTACTTCATTCAGTAACGTAGGTAATTCCATGCAAGCTTGTTGAAATAGCTGTACTGCCCTATAAAACTAAACGTGTTTTCATACTCCAGCGTCATGATAAGTAGGCAACTTGTCCTTCTGGCCCTCCTCTTAACTTGGCCGGATTGCTACTCGAAGGAGTTTCTTCTCACTTTGCATTCATGAACCTCTTTTGATTTGCTTGTTGCATAAGCATGCATGTTTAATATTGATATAGAAACTTTATTTCAAAGAGCTGAAGCCTAAAGAGAAGCAGTAAGTGTCTCAAACTGATTAGAATTCCTTTTTTAAGTAGATGGCTCTTTACATAATGCATTCAAGCGCAGCTAACACAATAGGGATGTGAGTTTTGAGAGGTATCAACAGATTTAGTGGAGAACAAAGGTGCTGAGAGCAGGTCTGTCTATCCTGGTGAAGAGCAGCCTTCGCCGTGCTGTTGTTAAGGTCCTGCTGGAATTTTAGGACTCTGTTTTCCTATGTTGTTAACCTTGTGAAAAACTCTACTTTTGGTTGGGGCTGGAATTTTCCATGCTTGCTTTGCCCAGAGGTGATTTTTTTTTTTTTTAAGCTCGAACAAATGCAGAGAACATTATCCCTGTGCAGATTGCAATAAAGAACAGATGTTATCTAATACACCTATTGCTAGGGTATCGAAACATTACATACAAGTGAAAAATCACACCACTTCTGCCTGAGCAAGGTTTGACTCTTCCTTTTATTGCTTGGCGTAGCCACAATTGTTTCCTCTGTTTGTGAGGTTTTGAAAAACTACTCTTTGTCCTTGTTGAAGGAAGCCTGCTGCGAGAAGATGGGTCTTGCAGGATACTCCGAGGAAGAGTTCAGTTCAGGTGTGCTCTGTCATTCTACGGCAAGGACTACCATCACCTTCTGCTTTCTGAACGTGGTCTCTCCTGCCGTTCCCAGGTTTTCATCCCCTCCTTACCCACGGGTGCTAGGATGAGGAGGGGATGACCTCTTGCTCGGTGGGACACCAAGGGTGCCCTTTCGGAGTTGAGATAGCGCAGGGTGCCTAAATCTGTGTTGTGGAAATAGATCCAGTTGTAGAGGAGTTCACTGCCCTTCCCACTCTCATGGTGTAACGTGCAGTGGTCTTGCTTCTCTGACCGTACAGAAGCCTGTATTGAAAAGAGGAGTTTTTTTCAGCTGTATGCTTTCTCAAAAATAAAAGGTAGAGAGAGGGAAGGGGAACCAAAATGAATCTACGATTGAAAATGTGTGCATATGTAGTCACATCAGCATAGTAGCGCTACCTTTTTCATCGTGTCCTGCCCCCCACGCGTTCAAAGACAAGATAAGGACTTGGATGTGTTTTTTACTGTTGTATTAGTTTCTTGAACGAGATTAAAAAACCTGGAACCTTGTGCAGCAGAAATGTTTGCTCCGTTTACAGGGTCAGTCTGTTGCATTTGTGAAGTGCTTTTGAAAGCAGTTGGAGTGCACAGGTGGAAGCTGAGAGGAGTTAAGATGCTGAGAGCTGCAGCCGGGCAGCTACATCAGATCAGTTTCTTCCACAAAGAAATGGCTGCTCGCGCTTTTTAGCCGTGGATTTATGTTAAGATGAAAGAGTTGCCGCTCAGAGTTGTCTTAAAACTCTTCTCCAGTTCCTTTTATGCTGTCATGTGTCTTAAGTTTTTGTAGCTGCTGACAGTGAGATGAGCAGAATTGATACTGATGATTCAGATAGATGCATAAAAATAGTATTCTGGGGAATGTTAGCTCTCACTGTACAGAACAGCGCGAGCGCAGTACCTTCATAGTGCTCTTTCTCTTGCTCTTTAATGCTAATTGTTCTTATGTCTACAAACATTTTGTTCCTGTTCACCCTTTGGGCAAGTAGATAATAGTCTAATGTGCTGGAAAGTATCTGCAGTTTAATCACTTATTCATATCTTCACCAAATCACGAGCTGCCTTTTGTTTTATTGGTTTATGGATTTTTCTTTATCATGTTTATCATAAAACTTCTACCCCTGCATTATTAAACAGCAAAACTCTGTAGTAATGTTTTGGTGGTTAAAAGCTATCAAACGGATATGCTGCTTTTCTGACATCTTTGTGTTTGTCTAATTTTGGAGGCGACAGCTTATGCAAGAGCCTTTCTTGTCCTTTATTCGTGTGAAATGTTCTAGCAAGATGTCAATTTGTACGCTATTCTAATTAGCCGGTTCGTTAGCACTGCATTACTGCCTGGTATCAAAATGCTGGAAATCTGTGACTGGGATGGCTGTTACTGGTAAATCGTGCTCCCAGAGCATCAGCTTCAAGCAAACAATTCTTATTTTTTCTTAGATATATTTTTCCAAAAATTACTTTCATATTTGCAACTTGGAAATACTTTTTTGGTCATTCAGGTATTTTTTTGCATTAATTCATTTCCCTCCTTCCCCCAGGGTATGATTCCCCAGAACTGCGGGCTGTACATCTCTCCCTTTGATATTACACAGCACCATAGGCCTTGATCTGGCTGCGGTCTTTCTTTGTTACTGCAATATACAGGTTTTTATTTTCTTTTCTCCTTGGAAGCTCAGATGGTACGATTTTTTTTTTCCCCCAAAGACCATAGTAGTAATGTTCACTTAAGGCATGGCTCATCTCAAAGGATGTTCTGCCTGCAAATTATCTGACTTGCTTAGATCCTTCTACAATCTCTTACAATGGATAACGGCCAAGTTATCTCAAGATTCATAGCGTAGATAGAAATGCTGTGTTGTACCTAGTGAACGCCATTAGACACGCTTACTTACCTTACGTTATCGTCTTTAGCATCCCTTTACATGTTTGTAACAGCAGCCCTTACATGGGTAGACCAGTACTAAAAATTCTCAAGCTTATGTATTTACGTGCATCATAGAACATTTTTGTATAACTGCTGCTAAAAATCTGTGTTCATGTTATTTAGAATAGAGTAGTTCAGTTGGAAGGGACCTACAACGATCATCTCCTGATGATCATTTAAAATGCTCTAAGGTGATACAGGACTGTTGTCTGATCAATTTGTACAAAAAGGTGGCAAATCTCTCTCAGCCTTGCTGTTTAAAGGCTTCCTGAGCCCCGAATGTGGCATCTGATACTTAGCACATGTAAAATCTTTTTTTTCTTTGATTTTAACTTTGCAGACTGGTTGGATTTCCATCACAACTGTTTATTTCGGGCTTCTTGCGCATGCGATTGCAAATGCACCTTGCGATCTTCATTTGCTTCTGATGTGTCGGTGTATGCTGAGCGTTGCCCTGCCTCCCCCGTTTGGCATGTTTGTCAGCATCTCTGGACCTTCAGCGCCGTGTCTGTATCTGGAACCTCTTTTCTGAGCTGATCTGCAAGACTGCTTCCCTTTCTCCGTCAAAAGCTTTTCAAAGGGCCATTGCTGCCCTGACACCTGCAGGAACAATTTTTCCAGTTGTGCCAAAGCTGTACTATATTTTTTTAACTTTTTTTTTTCTTTAAATACAGCACTTCACAATTCTTAGCATCTTTTTAAAAAAAAAACATTACTTGATCACTCCTAATCACACTACTTCTCATGTAGTTTGTCCTGCAAACAGTGAAGTCTCCAAGAATCTCAAGTTGTCTCATTTGGAAAATATCTAGTTTGCTGTAGAAGCTTAGTGAATAAAATATATGCTAAGAAAGTGACATGGAGGGGGGGTTTTGGCCTTCTGCCCATATCTTAAAGTAATTATCCAGTGGCATTTGGACTGTCACATTTTTAGACTGAGTTTCTTGGTGAATTTGATCCCTCCGCAGCTGCGATTGGCTTAAACCCTACTGTAAATGAATAGGGTAGTGTATCATATCAGCGTCGGGCTTGGATTAACCGTCTTGCCCAAGCTGTTGGATTGCTGATTGCCTGGATCATATTCCTTTGGGTTACATCCCTGACTTCCAGCTCCATCCATAACCGCCTGGTTTGTCTGTGTAAGCATATTATTTCCTTTTCTTGTTTGGCGTTGATCGTTCTCCCCAAATTGTAAAGTGTGGCTTTTGTGGGAGGAGGAGGGGGAAGATAAATGACTTGTGAGTGTAAAAAGGACTCATTTAAGGTTGTTCTTAATATGTAGAAAAGAATGTGAGTTCTTTTTAAGAAATCTGGATTTGTAACTTCTCAGGAAATTTCAACCGCATTAGAGAATTGGAAATGGGAATTGTTTGGAGGAAGGGTTTTTTCAGAGAAGTTTCAAAAATTGCTTGGCTGAATGGCTACCGCACATTGATGGGGGTTTAGGTGAAATCTTTTTTTTTTTTATTTATTTTACCAGCCTCTGCCCTTACATCGCAGTTGGGCTTCTGTATGACTGTAGTAAAACCTCCGTAAAAGCAAGGAAATCAAGTCCATGTGTTTTTTCTAACCATGAAAAGCAGAAAAACTTTTTTCTTTTTCTGAAACCGTTGTACCTTCTTCAGACCGTGTGTGTGTCTGCCTACATCTGTATGTGTCTGCATGCTTTTTTGATGAAGAATTTCAAACTGCAGTATACCTCAGCAACTCTTGGGCCTTCCAAATGATCGTATCTCTTAAATAGCTAGTATGCTGCCTGAAGAGTTGCTGCAAATATTTGGAAGTCGTGGCTCATGTTGGTTTTGTTACCCTTGGTTTTTGGCATGTAAAAGCACTTGTTCTTAAGCAGTCTTAGCTTATAATATTATCTTGCTGGTGCAGCTGAAGAAATACTGGCAAACTGTTCCATAAATGCATTGATTATCCCTTTGGGTGTGATCTCATCTGCTTTTTGTACTTTGCTCAGTTTTCTCTAGTTGACCAGGAGCACCTTGCTTCCACAAACGGGAATTCTCTCCTGGAGCTCTGAGCTAGCACTGGGTTTTCATAGCTTTTGCAGAGGACGCTGAACATTAAACCTGGTCTCTGTTTTCTAGTCATGCTAGTAAAAAGATTGTTGTTTTGAGGGAGAGAATGTAGCAGTTGATCTGAGAACAGTGGAATAGTTTGAGTCAGTACAGTGCTTACTTTGCTTTCCTGCCCACAAGATAAATGTAAGTGCAATGAGGGCACTAGTGTGAGAGCTCAGTAATGTTACTTCCACGTAGATAAGTCAATAATATATTTGATTTTAGTTATATGAGGTAGCATACTTTTATAGGTGCCTATGTTTTTAAAATCTATTTATATTGTTCAGGTAACCATTTCTGGCAGAATTATCCACAGACATGAAAATGAGGCATGTGGCACCAGTGTTGCATTTTTAATTTTAGACAGCTGCTTCATGTTTTGAATTTCATTGCACAGGCTAAAAAGATACATCACCCTTCAGCGAAGCAGCCGTGGGGGAGTAGGATGTACAGAAGAATTATGGTATTTGTTCAAGTCTGCATCAGTCTTGGAGGAAGAGTTTCAGTTAATGGTTACTTACCAGTTTGCTGAGATAGTAGCGTGTTTGCTACAGATCGTTAAAGGTGTTTTTAATTAGCTGGCGGTCTTGACTTCTTTTGTCTTTCAGATTTGTCTCCTCTTCAGAGGATCTTATTCTTGTTACAATACTTAGACTATGGCAGAACACTAGTTGTTCACTTGTTTTGTAACATACCTGTTAATACTTAGTTGTTGAAATAAATTACTTTCTATAACATAATGAGGTACTTCTCTATAACTTCTTAACTCGTTAGCATTTATGTTAGCTTGTCCCCTCCTTTTTTTTTTTCCTTTCTGCTCGCATCACGCTATAGCAAAAGGGAGAGGAATACCTTTTTGTTCCGTGGCCGGCCTCGGTAGGTGAAGCTGAGAGCTTCACTGCCAGCGCTGTCTCCTGCTGCTGCTTTTCTCGTGTTCCCCGTCTCTTCTCTGTCCCTTTTCCCCCAAAGCACTCTCTTGCCCATTGCTGTTTCCATGAAATTCCTGGGTAGAGGGAAGTAAGAAGATCTTTGCTCAATACATTTGGCCCTACCTATTCCACTGTGCATCTAAGCTTGAGCTCTAGCGTGGGATCACCTTCTTGGGCGGGGGTCCTGCTAAAGAACGAATTTGAAGTTTCACGCTCACATCAAATAAACGTTAAATCACACAAACGTACTGTTGTTTTGCAGAACATCTAGCACCCTGTGTCTGAGGGCATGCTGGAACCTTATCTTCAAAGGCTATCTTCTAAAAATATAACGCGTTAAGATTGCATTTTGCTTTTATTTGCACATATGAAAGTAACGTAGTAAGAAGGTGGTAAGGCACCTCTTGAATGTGTGACTCAGTCAAAGATAGGCTTGTAGAGCTATTTCGTGAGAAACTACATTTGTGGAACGTAAAAACTTGGCTTGTCTGCAAACTATACTAATGCTTCTGGTGCTTCGGAAGAAATATGTCACAGCATTTATCAATATGTGCCAGGTTGGTGGCCACTGACCTCACCCCCTTTTCTGGGGATCGAAATTGCAAGATTAAATAGAGGATTTCTGTAGAGGGGACTTCTAAAGAAAGGCTCCCGAATTACCATGCAATTACGCACCAGCAGTGTGTAACAGTATTCAAAATCCTAAACAAGTGGCCCGGCTTTCAAAAGTGCTGAACAGTCAGAAGCTCCTATTGAGTGCAGTGACAGCTGAGGGGTGACTCAACATTTCTGAAGATCATTCCACTTAAATAAGGATTTATTTGCTTGATTTTAGTCTTCTGAAAGTCAGCAAGCAAAATTCTCATTCATAGTTTTAGGGATGTGAAAGACAGAGCTGGATGTCTAATTTTAAGTATCTCTTTATTTAAAGCTCTCTTGGCTAATAGCTTTATCAAGTCACTTATTTATGATTACTTATGCATATCTATCTGGATGCTGTTTTATATTTAAGGAAAATGATGTTCTGTTCTGTTTTAGCTGGCAAGCTTTTACAGATTTATGCGAGTGGGAGTTGCCATGGAGAATGACTGGCAGGTTAAGCTTGACTTTTAAAAGAGGCTTATTGAGTTGAAGCAAAAAAAACCCTAGCATTGAGGGAGAAACTTCAGTAGCTAGGTAAAATGATCTTACTCAAACTTTTAGGTAATTGTTTTCCTTTGGGAGAAATTAGGTCCAGAAGCATCCTTACAAAAGAAGAAAACTATTGAAAATGGGGGTGGGGGGAAAGGATTTGTGATGTGTTTTTTCCAAGTATACCAAAGCATGCTGTATTCAAGTTGAAATTGGAGAAAATATTAAATAGGGAAGACTTTGTTTCCTTTTATAATTGTGCTGGATTTGTGTTACAGTATTCCTTTTACAAGAAGGGAAGCCATGCATTCACACTGTAGTTTGTGTGATGCGTTAACTTTCTAAATTAACATCCCACTCTTATTTTTGTGCAATGCATTTGTTTCCAATAAATAGCTGCTACTACTGTACCTCTAATACCATGGCAAATTCCAGTGCAGTAATAGGTCTTTGACTGGCTGTGTTCCTCAGATAATGTGAACAAACTTTTTTCCTTAACTGTTGAAATGAAATATATTTTATTTACATTGCGGAGAATAACATGTTAGTTTCAGAAAGACTTACATTTTAAGCTTACTCAGAAAATGTAAATGTAGTAAAATCACTTAGGTGTATTTGCTGCCAGTGTCTTAAGAAAGTCAGACCACAGAGTTGGTAGAATGGTGTTAGTGGATGACTACCTGAAGCCAGAGGTGCTTGAAGAACCAGAGCAGCTTTTTGACAACATTAGACTCCTTTTCTGTGAGTGCACAAAACCTGCTGTCCCCTGTTTCTGGATAAAGCAAGATAAAACGTAGTAATTAGCTCATTCACAATTGAGAAAATCAGGCCAGCTCTTCTAATTTGTGAATTAAAGGAAGCTTCAGAAGGATGAGGTCTGCTGGCTTTGAGAAGAATGACTTCATTACCAGAAACCACGGCAGGTTCTTAACAAATGGAGTTTAAAGGCCAAATGTCTTAGGACGGACTTATTCCTTAAATGTAGTATAATTAAAGCAGTTCTGTCTGAGACAATTCAGAAGTGCTTTTTTAGTGACTTCAGTTGATTTGTCGTCTTCCAGGAGAAGCTGGATCCAAACAAGTAAAGGCAAATGTGCCAGTTGGGATTTTCATATATACAGATATACGCAATACTAATTTACATAAATGTGTATTAAGCTAATGGCCACGTACAGTTTTTGCCTTTCTGATTAGCAAAGAGAAATAGAGTTAGTCTGAGGTCAGAACATAGCTGAACTATTTGAACAGGATTATTAAATAAAGATGACAGATGATTCTGGTGTGCATTCATGCTTCTTCACTATTCAAATTTTGTTTAAATCAATGCCCCCTGATTCCCAGTCAGTATTTTCACTTGGTTTCATCCTACCAGTATAAAACATAGGAAATCATTGTCACTGTTCTCCTTTTCCTGATTCAAAGCCTGTTCATCTAATAATCCCTACCTTTCTATATGTACATACTATGTGTACATGTATATAAACTATAATCTTTATTTAAATATTGTTACTAGGGGAAAAAAAATCTTATATCTAAAACTGTGCAAGCAGTGTCTTAAGCATGTTTTAGCTATCATGGGACAAGCAATGCAGTTTTTTCATGTGCTTTTAATATCCTGCACTTAGCTTGAAAATAAAAGAAGCAAAAAGCCACAGACTTCCTTAGAAACATGATCTGCAATTTGTTAAAAACAATTCTAATGTAGATATTTTTTCCTCCTAGGTTTTACCAAGAGACAGTACATCTAACACTTAACTTGGATCATCTCTTGTTCATCAGCTTGAAAATCATAACAGCCCCCAAAACTGACATTTGATCTGAAAGAAAAAGCTGTGACAAATGGACAATATGTCTATTACTAACACGCCAACAAGTAATGATGCTTGTCTGAGCATTGTTCACAGCTTGATGTGCCATCGACAAGGTGGAGAGAGTGAAACTTTTGCAAAACGCGCAATTGAAAGTTTAGTTAAAAAGCTAAAGGAGAAAAAAGATGAATTGGATTCTTTGATTACAGCTATAACCACAAATGGAGCTCATCCTAGCAAGTGTGTTACAATACAGAGAACGCTGGATGGGAGGCTTCAGGTTAGTACAAGTGAAAATCAGATGTTTTCCTCCTAGTGAAGCTGGAGCAAAAGTGAGTGACACAGGATCCTAGAGTGTTGAGGAAGAGTAGCTCTTCTCTTGCATCCCCCCTCGCCCCCATGTGTAGGCATGTTTTGTGGCTGGAGCTCTGGACTGCTGCAGTAGTTGATTATTTTTTTTTTTCAAAAGGAGCAGAAGGCGTTGGATCAGCCATTCTAAACGAGTGTGTGTGTGGCAGTAAAAAGCAGGGTCACGTAACAAATTCGGCTGCTTATCCTGGTATTTTCACTACAAGCTTCTGTTAGCTCTGTGTTGGTCAGCAGTGTGAAGAAAGACCTATGATCCCTTGCTAAGGTACTCCAAGGAGTCTGCACTGAGGATTTATGTTAGCCTTATATCGTCAGTACTCAGTACCTGTATAGCTTGGGTTGTGATTTCCTTGTTCCAGGACAGATGTCATGTTTGCTGGCTAGCTTTCCGTCTACCCTAGAAGCATATTTTTTTTTTTTCCAGTATAATGGATTGGCATTCTTCTACTTGTAAATTCCTTATAGTGTAGCTTAGTGCCTTGTTCCTCTTCTTCTGGGGCAAAGCTCCTTCATCGTCCATGGTGGGGAAGGTGACCATACATACTACATTAAGCACAAATTCTGCTTCTGCCATTTTGTATCCAGTATTTTTTCTTAAGAATCACAGTGTTGACTTAACGGTAGCAAAACCCTAATAGAAATTTATTTCTGTTGAGTACAGAACTTGGGTAAACTGTACAGCACCTTTTTTTTCATATTTTGATGATGGAGAGAGGTTGTGTTGTTGTTTGTCCTCTTCCAGCTTTGCTCCTCACTAAGTAAGGCGAAATGTCTTGCTACTTTCCCAATCAACTTTTGTGTCTAACTTTTTAGGTGGCTGGTCGCAAGGGATTCCCTCATGTGATTTACGCTCGTCTTTGGAGGTGGCCTGATCTTCATAAAAATGAACTCAAGCATGTTAAATATTGTCAGTATGCTTTTGACTTAAAATGTGACAGTGTCTGTGTAAATCCTTACCATTATGAGCGTGTAGTATCGCCTGGCATCGGTAAGTAGACTCTTGATTTAAAATGGAACAGTGGGAATGAAATGTAAAATGTTTTCCTTTCAAGTGTAGAAAATACAGGCCTGAATTAGAACCATTAACTTTTAATGATCTAATAATAAATTATTCTCATATGCTCTTGTCCATCTTCTTAATGGAATTATTCTTTTCCTTTTATTCCAAATTTGAAAGAACAGTTTGTGGGTTTTGTTTAAGCCTTTCTGTTGGCTTTGCACACAGTTCTTACAACTAACGTGTATCCTAGGAATAACTTAGTGTTGATACTTGTGTTGTGATGGAGGGGATATAATATGCAGAGTCTGTAGTACTAATTTGTAAAGGCTTATAAACTTAATGTTCAAACATTGTTGAAGATCTCTGTGTATATAATCCTCCACACCCCCTTTTCTTTTTCTTCTTTTTAAAGATCTCTCAGGACTGACACTACAGAGTTCTGGTAAGTAGTTCTGTTTACTGTTGCATTTCTGTGGGCACAAACTGCGTTAAATTCTTCAGTATGTACACAGTTCATGCCTGTGTATCTCCTTGGGCGGGAGCACAGAGAGCAGATGGAAATGCATTTGTCTCTCCGGTTTTGGAAAACCAGCTAAGTAGCATATGAGAGGCAACTATTGATGAATTGTTTAAATTAAGGCTTCGGCTCAACTTGTAGGTATGTTCTGTTTTCATTGCCTGCAACTTATAAACCCCCCCCAAAAATGAAAAATAAAACTCTCACTGTTGAATGCTGCTAACTAAAAAAAAAAAAAAAAAAAAAAGGACCAATTTCCCAAAAACATGTGCAGCTGTATGATACGCTAATTAATTGAATTGGGAATATTAGAAGCTTATGATTTAATAAGTAGTTTAACAAGAAAATAATAGAAATTCTGTAATTAATGTGCAATTGAATGAAGCAGTCTAATATTCTTGCTCTCCCTGAAACTTGAGAGAAATTGGACATTAAATGTCCAATGAACATTATTCAGGAATCTGAGATTGTGCAGCTGGTAACTGCTTTATTTCAAAACTGATTTTTTTTCCTTCCAGAAGAAATTCATAGAGAAGGAAATGTGGCTAATCCAATGTTTTTAGCACATTATTAGAAGTATTCAAGCAAAAATGACTTAAAAAACCCAAAACAACCCAACAAACTGTTAACTTCACAAGCTTTAACTTGTGTGCTTATCTCTGCTAATTTGCATTGTTACCTGTGTGTTCTGAAAAATGATCCTTTTGTGCAGAATCAAAGCTTACTAGCCAGCAGTTAAATACATAATAAGTGTTTCCTTGTCATGCTACTGTTTTTGCAGCAGGAAACAGAAAATTACTGTCAGACTTTAGTATATTTAAGGCTGCTTTAAAAATGAGCATGGGAGCTAATGTAGTTTGAGTTTTACTTGAACATGCCCAGTAGGATATAGAGAAATAAATTCTTGTGGTGATGGTAGTAATTTCCTTACGCTGTATGTGGAATATTTTGAGTGGCTACATTAAATATAGAGTAGTGTTATATTGTCTTTGAATGTGAATTTGATGCTTCTAGTCAATTTGGAAAGGAGTTGGTTAAAATTACTTAAGGGATGCATGAAGTTTTTTGTGCTACGTTCATGAATTTCATTTTTCATGGGAGCTGTATGTATGTTTTTACTTGCATACTAGGAATTGGTTTGTTAGCTACTGTATTAACATGTATTTAGGTGCTTGACAAAAAGCATGTTTTTTCCCTTTTATTAACTGTAACCAATCACACAATGATGGAATAGAAAGCAAAATGCTATTGGAGTCTTCTACTGTGGGACTAAACTGCTTGTTTGATAGCAGTAAGCGAAATAAACAGTTTGCTTTTCAATCCAGTTATGCTTCACAATATCCTACTGCTGACTTGAAGTGTTTATTTGTAATTTAGAGGAGTGCTTTAACAATGTTTATATAGGTTAAATCCTCCAGTAGTTTTAATAGCATTGTTATTGCTTGAAAATAGTACTGCAGTTTGTAGTTAAATCCTGAAAACAGATTTGCTTTGCATGTTTAACCGTTTGCGTCTTCACAGCTCCATCAAGCATGTTGGTGAAAGACGAATACGTTCATGACTACGAGGGGCAGCCGTCATTGTCTTCTGCTGAAGGCCATTCAGTCCAAACCATCCAGCATCCACCAAGTAACAGGGCATCTACAGAGCCTTATAGCACCCCAGCCATGTTAGCTCCTACTGAGGCTAGCACTACCAGCACCACTAATTTTCCCAACATTCCTGTGGCTTCAACAAGTAAGATCATCGAGATTATATGAAATACTAAACCGTGAAAATGTGAAAGCTCAAAGATAAGCACCGATTTTTTTGCCAGAGTAGATCTTGCATTGGAACTGCGCTGCTGCCACACTACGCTGATAAAGTGTGTGGCGATATGATCTAGGCAGTCTCGTAAGTGTTAACAGAAAGTTTTAACTTGGAGCATAATTTGAGTAACTTTTCCTGGTGACCCAGCCTTTTTTCAATGAGACTGACACTACGTGAGTGTTACAAGACTGTTTTGGATATGCCAAAGATTCAGTGATACAATGCTAAAATGATTGACCACTGACAAAACGTTATGGCTATTATTGGAATAATTGCTGTAGGAATGGAAGAATTTTATTATTTTATTACAACAGCAAATGGGACAACAAATGGATACGCTGTAAGGTGACAGTGTCGAGACAGGCAATTCTTTAGAGTTCCACAGCTGACAAAATGAGTCTTCCAGTTTTAACTTGATTATTTTTATAATGGCCCACTGTACTACCAAAGTGACAGCCCTAATTAATATTTTCATGAGTCCTTTGGAGTGCTGCGTTGAAGTTTTTCTTACTTTTCTGTGTGTATTTGGTAGAAGTGGAAGAGTCTGGTTTACCAACACCAAACCTCACGCTTCACTCCAGCAGGACAGTAAAGCAGTTATGTACACAGTGTCCTGCAGCCCTAGCGTAGGGAAACCATGAAGTTTGGAGGGGTTTCACATACTCTTCGTCATTTTGATATTAAAAATGTGTGAATGTAATGGATTTCATGTTACCAAATTTGAATTATGGTAGCATGGTGTTTTGATAACGTTCTTCAATTTTAGCTGACAGCTTTTTTGCTAAAGCTAATGGTGGTTTTGCCAAGCTGAGATACGATGTCTGTATTTATCTCCAGCAGAGAGAAAAAGGATAGGCAGTTTAATTGTATTGCCTTTGCACAACAGTTTATAGTCAATAACTTTTTCTCATCAGTGCTGTAATTGTTGGAGCCAAGTAGACAGGAGAAAAAAGCTCGGTTTTAGGTTTTACTTCAATGTGTTAAATTCTGCTGGCCACACCAGTTTGAGAGTGCAAGTGTACTTATGAAACTGCTGATCAGTTTAGTGTTAATGGCTGAGCTGAAGCCTTTTAAAATCAAATTCTGTTAACCTGTTCTGAAATATCTGTAGTTTTACTTTAAAGCTTAGACAATTCTTGAAATATTTATTTGGGAGAAAAAAATCTCAGCAACTTTCTCAGCAAGGAGTCCAGCGATGTATGCAGCTCTATTCAAGCACTATTTTTAAAAATAAAATACTGTTCAGTATGTTTTGGAGGAACGTAAATTTAAGCAAGTGTCCTCCTTAGGAACAGTAGGTATAACATGCTGAAAATAAGCAACTTATTGGACCTACTGTTGGCCTGTTTGGATTCATACCAAATCTACTCCAGCTATGTTATTCAGTAAAACCTCTGACATCTCTTCTTCTTTCCTTTCAAACTGAAAAATGAGATGTGACGAAAACAAAGATGCGGTTGATAAACAGAGTTCTCTGCATACTTCTACTCCTAAAATATTAAGGGTCAAAATTAGCTGATGCAGAGCATCTTGCTTCAAGTTTCCTAAGACACTCTGGTGGGTGGAAAAAAATACGGAAACCAAACTTGTAGGAACTGTGTATTGCAGTGCCCTTAGTTGGGTGTATTTTCCTACCCAGTAGTGCTGAGCTCTTCTTAATTAAAATTTTGGAACGTTCATGAATAGGTAGTGTGTTCTTTTACCAGGTCAACCTACCAGTATATTGACAGGTAGCCATAGTGATGGACTCTTACAGATTGCTTCAGGGCCTCAGCCAGGAACTCAGCAGAATGGGTTTACAGCTCAGCCAGCTACTTACCATCACAGTGAGTATATACATATGTGCACTCTTCTTAGTTTTCTAAAACCAGTTTCCAAATGTTCAGGAGAAATAGCGGATTAGAAGTGAGATGCGGAAAAACTCCCTTAAAAACCAACCACTCCTTTCTTTTTCTAGATAGTACTACAACTTGGACTGGAAGTCGGACGGCAGCCTACACACCTACCATACCTCACCACCAGAATGGCCATCTTCAGCATCATCCACCTATGCACCCTGGACATTACTGTAAGTAGTGCAGATTTTCAAATCGCTTTGTTTTCAATTTTGTTGAATGGTGGGGACTCATTTGTGATTATTCTTTACCCTCAAATCCTTTTTTTTTTTTTTTTTTTCATTATAGAATTACCATTACTCTGTTTAGTACATTCTGACAGTTAAATAGGAAGAGCTTGATGGACTTTCCTCCATTAAAGCAGCAGAGATTAGAAATTCAGATAGCTGTAGTGATACCATCTATATTATAGGTGTCTTACTATACCTGACAAAACTAGCGTTTCCTGTCTAAGTCTCTGTTTTTTAAGCTTTGCAATCTTGTAGTAAATATTTCCTTTGCAGAAAAGTAAGTTGATTCAGAATGTGTTGTTTGGATATTTTGCTTTCAAAACTTGGAAATTCCTGGCTGTTTTTATTTTCTAGAAATTTTGAAGTTACGTGTTAATGATGTAACAATCTACATTAAGCTGTGGAAGACATGTGTCCATATATATAGCCAATTTAAAAGAACTATTTGAAAGCTCATGCGGTAAATTACTTGTCAATAAAGTGGTCTGGCCGCAGCCTGATTCATGAGTACATTTGGCACACAAATTGAAAAACTTTCTCACCTCTGAAATAGGACCACAACCTCTTGTTTTAAGGTACAGGAGAGGGGAAAAAGTGATCAAACTTCTAGTGTAACTGTCTAGCACAGTGTATGCATTATAAGATTAGAGTGCAAAAAAATCCCACCCAAATTAAAGTTTTTCTAAATTTTGTGGCAAAAAGCTGGAACAGTTCTTTGTTTCCTGATACAACACTTAACCAGATCTCCTGTTTGCAGCAGTCATTGTTAGTGGAGGGGAGAATATACTGCAAGTTAATGTTAGAATGAATTTTCAGCTTGTCTCTGTGAAGAAAATTGTGGTTTAGATATGGTTATTAAGTTTCATTATTTTGTTCTGTTAGGATCCCACTTCACGTATTTTATTTGTCAGAAATACCAGGATGTAACAACTTTAGTGGTGCTGTCGATACTCTATAAATGTTTCTCAGTGCATGTATCTTTCCAATTAATATTTGTAATGGCTGATGATACCACACAAAGCTTTTCTTGGCTGCTGCAATTTCTCACTTCAGAAAGTCGCATGTTTTGACACCTACCAACGTTGTGCCTGTTTTGACATCTTGTTGCAAAAGCTGCCGTTGCTTATAATGCTATGTTTAAGTCTTTCCTTCTTGTTCTCTGCTGCCTGTAAGGGGCCTAGTTAGTCTATAAAAGTGGAGAGAATAAACTGACCGATACCAAGACCGTATTTAGTACTTTGTTTCCTTCAGAAAATGAATTCTCTAGGGCTTTTTTCCATCTTCAGGGGGTGTTTCTTATGGTCAAGTCCACAGCATGCTGGGCAACTTGTTCTGTGATTGATGAAACTAATGAAGTGTGGTTTCTGACAGATTTATATCACGTGCCTCTATACGGTGATTCTCTCCTTGCCCAACCCGGGGGCAGATGTGAAGCCTAAGTCCTATTTCTATTATATCTCCATGATACGTCTGGTTTCTGTTCTCTTCTGGACCTGGGTCTCTGAGCAGCATGCAGCCTTTCCTCCTGGGATACTAATGGAGCTCTTTGCTCTGCTCAACTTCTGAATTTCTAGGAAACCTCTAAAAGTGTAATTCTTCTGTGGGCATTTTTCTCCCGTTAGATTTAGCCAATTGATTCAGAAATTACTGGGATTTATAACATATGGCATCCTCACAAGTCTTTTTTCATAGGAAGACAAGTTAAGAAAGAAAACCTTATTTTTCCTCGTGTAAAATAAATTGCATGTTTTCTTTTAAAGGGCCAGTTCACAATGAACTTGCATTCCAGCCTCCTATATCAAATCATCCTGGTGAGTAAAATCTAATATGTAATGCTGAGTATTGTGGAAGCTAATAACTTTCTGTTTCGAGTCTGATTTTTTTTCTTTTTTTAAATCAAGTACTCTGAAATTTGTGAGATATATATTCAAAAGGGGAGGAAAGAAGGGGAGGAACTATTTTGTGATATGCTTTTGAATTCGGACCTCTGTTTTGAAATAGTGACATACTCTGTGAACTGAATTTCATTTAGATGCCCAAGTCAAAAATTGCAATCCTCAAACCCACGCTGAGCTGGTTCCTACCCTGGAGGTGTCTGAACCCTGAATATCCTCGATCCTAAACTTTGCAGGGTGCCTGAAGCTGTACTTTTTGCCTGCTTAGAAACATCATGGAGTTTAGGTCATGCCAAAGCCCTCTTGGATCCATGATCCTAGAAGCCCATCATCACAGCCAGATACCCTGAAAGATAGGTATTGCCCTTCCTAGCATTTTGGTGCTGAAGTTCCTCTTTGGACCTTTGCATACAAGCTTGCTCTTTCCAAGAGTCTTCACTGATGGTAGCAGTTCATGGAACCAAAGAGGTCTTGTCTTGTGGTACGAGGTGCTGTTTTTAACGACAGCAAAGCTGTTGCCTGCACAGGGAGAGCTGCATAGTTGAAAAGCCTAAAAGTTTTTAACTTGTTTATTCATTGGCCAGTGACTAAATCAGTACCAGAAATAAAACTGTTGATAATTGTTGGTTAATTGCTGGTAGCACACAAGCAGCAGTTGCACATACACAAAATCACTGTGTGCTTTGTCAGGTTTCCTTGCTTACTTGAGTGTTTGGGTTTCAGTAGCATCCTCTAGGGAGTCTGGGTTTCCTTTCCTCACATGGTGGCTTCTTCCAAGTACCATGTTTCCTTTGTAGCCGGTTTTTCTTTTTAAAACAGTATGAGTTAAAAGGCACCTCTTTGCTATTAAAACATGCCATTTTGTTCTGCTTCCTTGTTTAATACTTCCTTGTTTTAACCCATACCTGACTTTCTTGTGTGCAGACGAGATCAGTATGTGATCTTTGATGTTTTTCCCCCATTGCCCCGCTTTCCAAATCCAGTTTGCTTTGCAGGGAGGACAGAGAAAACTGACTTCACCTAGGAGGTAGTAACTCTCAGATCTTAAGCCAGACCTGTTTGTGAGTTAGCTTCTATCAGCCTAGTCATGAATAGGCATATATGTATGACTTCTTTATGCTAAAGGAGGACAAAATCAAGCTATAGTCATAAGGTGCAGGAATGCAGATGGCTTACAAAATCTAACTGGAATTATAAACTGTGCAAAGACTTGTAAGATCTTAGCTACAAAAAACCCTGGCATTGATGTGTGCTCAAATAAAAAAGACAAGCCCCTGTTCGTTGTAGTGTTTTTCTGTGCCAGACATGTCTTTGTCTATCTGAACTTGCTTATGTGAATGTGTGCTCTTACTCTGAATCACAAATGCAGTTGCAGAAGACTTAATTGATTGTCTGGAACGGGTTTATAGGGGGTTTTGTGCCTTTCAGTCAGTTAATTGTATGTATTCTTTAGCTCCAGAATATTGGTGTTCAATCGCATATTTTGAAATGGACGTGCAAGTTGGGGAAACATTTAAGGTCCCTTCCAGCTGTCCAATTGTTACTGTTGATGGATATGTGGATCCTTCTGGAGGAGACCGTTTTTGCCTGGGCCAGCTTTCCAACGTGCATAGAACAGAAGCCATTGAGAGAGCAAGGTATTCTGCAGATCCCAAAAGCTCCAGCTGTCTGTGGTATTTGATAATATTTTGTTTTGCCTTCAGTGTGTGCCTCCCTTTTGAAATTACAAGTATGGTATGTGTCTTTTAACTGAATTAACTACAGTCGAGGATATCTTTCTAGGCCACTACTGTAATATATTCAAAATGTGAACTGTGTGATAAAGACCTTCAGTGCTTTGCAGTAGCGCGTTGCTTTTCATTGCTTTCAAAGGCTGTGCCTTCAAGGATAAAATTAGCAACTCGTGCCATTATGTATGCAAGCTGAATATTAGCTCTCCACACCACAGAGTGATGTGAGAATAACTGCAATATATAGATTTGTCAAAGGAGCGAAGGAAGGTTGATAGAGAGCTGGCTGGATTTTCATTCATTCTCACCATGCATGTGTTATGCTTTGATGTGGAAGCAGAGAGGACTGAAGCAATCTTGCAACTTTTTTTCTTCTTTGAAACGAAAAGGAATAAAATGATTCCGTGTCTTCAGAAATGTCGCATTATGACAGTCAAAATACTAGATTGCTGTAATATGATCCGAATGAACATACGGTTCTGCATTAAAATGTGGCTTTGTATATGTACTTGAGTGACTTTATATGCTAGAATACTTGTGGGATTTTACACTTCTGAACACTGTTTGGTATCCCAGCTCTGTATTGTCAGCGAGTAGTTGCTACTCAAATATCATTGCTTCTACATTCTGTGTTTCCCATAGACCTTTACATGGTATTACAGACGGTTTTCTACTTTACACAAAGGTGTAACTATATACTAACTTATATGTAAGACAGTAACTACAATTTCAAGTCCTTGTATGAGTGAAGTGTAAAATAAGGTATCACAGATGACTGGAGAATTATTTATGGTTTATTTAGTAAAGGTCTGATTTATAGTGTGTATACACAGGTGCATTGGAACTGTTTTTCTTTTTAAGGTTGCACATAGGTAAAGGCGTGCAGCTGGAGTGCAAAGGAGAAGGTGACGTGTGGGTTAGATGCCTCAGTGACCATGCGGTCTTCGTTCAGAGTTACTACCTGGACAGAGAAGCAGGGCGTGCACCAGGGGATGCTGTTCACAAGATTTACCCAAGTGCATATATAAAGGTTCGTTTGATGTTCCTAGATGAAAATTGTGGGGGAAATGGCACACGTTTGGTTCTGGTAAATGTTAGGGAAGCTATGAGGTACTGAAATAAATGTAACTTGGCTTTTGATTATCCTTTTAAAAAACCAAAAACTTTCCATTTGACAAGTCACTTAAGGTGACTTTTTAAAATGACTCTAAACTGAAAGTATCATCTAGATACTATGAAAGTAACTAATTTTATATTTTGTGTTTTGTCACAAACAATCTTGATAGCAGTTTTTTGTGGTTTTAGCCTTACAGTTTTAAATTAACTGCTACTACAATTTTTAGCGTAGGTTATCTGTTTCTTTACTCTCTCTTCAAAACAAGAAAAGCTGGGAAAGTATGTATAAATGCAGTAGAAGTGTAAAGTGTGTGTTAAAGTGTTATGAACATGAAGTGATCCAGAGGTCACAGAAAGTTGCATGGAAACAAACCATTTTCAGGAGATTCTTATTTGGACATGCCTCTGCCAGACTTGAAACTTCATTTAGGACAAGTCACACTTGTAAAAAATCATTCTTGAATTAGAGAGAAACTGCTTGAAGTTTGCAGTGATTTTATTGTTTTTTTTAATCCTCAGTTTTGCAGGCAGGTTGTGTACTGAAGGTGAAAGAAACCCCACCAGCCTCTATGTACGAGCTTTCTAGTATGAGAACAGAGTTCCTGTATATATTAGTGCCAAGTCTGATCACAAAGATATAAAATGCCACAAACTTGAAACCTAGCTGCTGAAACTTCAGGCCTATCAATTATTGGTATTTCTTTTAAATAGACTAAACACATTTCGGTAAGGCAGTGAAGAAGAATAAAGTCTGACAAAGTTAAGCAGGACTTGTTGGCTTTCATTTTTGTTTCTATGCTTATTTGCTGGAAATCCTGGGATTTAACTAAAAAGTCAGGGTTTTATGAGCCTGTAGCATCCTTCAGACTTTGATCCTGCAGTTAGTTCCGCACAGGGTACTGCTTTAGCCAGCTCAGCTTAGCCAGGTTCTGGTATTGCCAGTGGTGGTAGCGTCATATGAGAAGAGTCTCTAAGAATCAGCTTTAACGGATTATTTCTGTTAGAAATTAAACTAGTCAGGGAAGGTTTGCTTTTACCCAAGTATATGGTGAGACTGTGGAAGTTGCTTTGCGAGAGCAAAGGTCCAGATTATTGGGGATGGGAGTTGAGGAATTCTTTCCTTCGTTGATTTTGGTAAGTCTACATAGTTTGATTTTTTTTTCTTTTATTTTTAAAAAGGTGTTTGACTTACGCCAATGTCATCGTCAGCTGCAACAGCAGGCTGCCACCGCCCAAGCTGCTGCTGCTGCTCAAGCTGCAGCAGTAGCAGGAAACATCCCTGGACCAGGATCAGTAGGTGGAATAGCCCCAGCCATTAGTAAGTACATGAACTGCTTAGTGTCCTTTTTTCCGTACCTGAGAACAAGTAACACAGCTCTCCCTTGTAACAGCGTCCCCCCACCCAGCCACCCACTGCCCCTGCAACAGTACAAATGAACTCGGAATGAGGTAGCAGGATTGGGGCGAGGTGGGGCTGGGGTGGCATCGTGGTAAGTCTGTATTCATTCGCGTTGCACCTGCTCCACACACCAGTTTTCGCTTTGTAGTCTTCAGGGGATGTTGGATATGCAGTACAACATCAAACAGTTATCTTCAGGGTCAAATAGCATAACCTTATTACTTTAAACAGAGGTACTTTTGGCTGCTTAGACCCAAGCTTGAAAAATGATTTTTGAGATCTGAGCTCCTAAAAACATTACTCAAAGCAGTGGGGATGACTGAGTGACAAAATTCTTGACTAGGTTTAGGGAAACTTGTTAAGATTCTTGAGAAGAGGAAGAAGAGAGTGTGACAGTGGTTTTCTCTTTCTTTCTTTCTTTTTTTTTTTTTAAAGTTACTCTGGGCTAGAGTTCTTCGTTGCTAAATTCTAGATCCTTGAAATTATACCTAAGTACTTTTAAAAGTGTAAGTACTTACATGTCTCAGACTGTGTGAGAGTGTTATGTGCCATAGTGTTTTCTGGATTCCTTGTATTGCCAAATGGCTCTTTCCAGCTGTCCTCTAAATTGCTGAAGGCATTTTGGGGAATGTATTTAACTTCTGTCTTAGCCATACTTCTGATTTGAAATTTGGCAGCTGTATTCATCGTTTTATTTTATTAGATGTAAGTAGTGTAATTTGTTAACCCAGCTTCCTGCAGGTGATCAGTCTTGAGTTCTTACGCCGAAATTGCCGTATTTGGCAAACCTCAAGAATAAGTGGTTTTTTACCTTATTTACTAAATAAGGTTTACGTGCATTGTATCGCATAAGACATTAGGTTTCATCACATCTGCTTTGTTATAAGGAGTTTTATATTTCAACACATTTTCAAGATTGCAGAATGATGAGGAAAAAAAAAAAAAGGAAGAAATGCAAAATAATTGCTGCGTTCATTGTAGCAGAGATCTAGAAATATGGATTGGCCTTGGCTGTGGTGAGAGGGAATTGTACATGAAGAAAGAGCCAAGCAAACAGGAATGGCTAAACAAACATGATAAAAGAGCACGTCTGTGAACACTTACTTGAAACCTCTCCTGTTTAGGTTTGTCAGCCGCTGCTGGAATTGGCGTAGATGACCTTCGCCGCTTATGCATACTCAGGATGAGTTTTGTAAAAGGTTGGGGACCTGATTACCCAAGACAGAGCACCAAAGAGACACCATGCTGGATTGAAATTCACTTATACCGTGCCCTCCAGCTTCTAGATGAAGTACTTCATACCATGCCTATTGCAGACCCACAACCTTTAGACTGAGGTCCCTCTGCTGCACTGCTGTGGGCCATTATATTGTGAGGATGGTGGATTGTAAAATACAATTCTGTTTATAACCTGAAGATATATTTTACTTTTGTTCTGCTTAATCTTCTAAAACCAGGTTTTAAAAATGTGTTTGCCGCCTTGCTCTTAGCAGAAAGAAACTGAACATGCAGAATTTGGATTTCAGTTATTTTCAGAACTTAATTGTCATAATACATGGCTCAGGGCTTAAAGTGAAAGGTAAAAGCCTTATAGAGACTTTACAGTATTGGGTTTGTTCCCTTTGAAACTTTCCTTCTCTATTATGGCATCTTGGTGATAAGCCTCACAGGAGCCTTTTGTATGCAGAATATATATTATATATATATTTATATCTGAAAATTCCTTCTAATAGTTATAAACAGTTACCTTATAGCAACTTTAAAATTCCAGCTGATTTGTGATGTTCTTTTTAGGGAACAATAGTTAACAGAAGACTTCTTTATTTTGTTGACTATCTTGTTATGATTTTTCCAGATTAAAACGTAGAAGCTGCCAAAAAGTGAGGGATGAGACATACGTTGTTGGCATTGATTGAAAATGGCGAGGAAAAGAAATGTGGCTTTTCCTTCACTAGTTTTTAAAAAAGATATCTTAGATTTTTATTTATATAGACACGTGAGTTTTAAAACACTAAAGGAAATGGATACTTTCAGTGCTGGCACTCAATTTAAGTATAACATGAAATACCCAGTCTGCAAAATTGCCACTGAAATTGCATAATGAGTACCTAATGGCAGGAACATATTTTCATAACTACTACTGACTTCTATGATTTTACTCAAGTAAAACTTGGCAGGTATTTTAAAAAGTTGCATGACTCTTTTTACGTGCATATACCATTAAATCATGTATAATATTACATCAATATCTAGGATCCAGTTTTTGTATCTGTTCATCATTTCCACTCAGGGCAAGATGGCAAACTTGTTTTTATACCTCTTGGTTATTTTAAGCCCTATGCCATCAATGACCGTATCAATTGGCAATGACTTTGTATAGAGAATTTATAGTAGAAAAAAGTGCAAATGTATTGACTGTATGACAGATACAATATGTATGCTTTCTCTCTAGTTAATAGTATAAATAAAATTATGAAAACCCTGATTTTTTATAAATTTAGTTTGCTTCTATTATGTAATTCTGCACCTTGAAACCATTGATCTTGAGTGATGGATTACTTTCCTTTGCAAGACCAGCAGCAGCAGCCGATAGTGGTGGGAATTTTTGTCGGTTTAAACTTGCCAGGAAGCAAGTCCAATTTTTCTTACTTTCACCGCTTCTTAGCAAAAGCGTGTCCTGAGGATCTCTCTTGGCTATTTGACGGGGTATGAAGAGGGAGCAGGAATTCCTGATTTTTCAGCATGTGTGTAGGGAGTTGGAGCTTAGTAAAACAGACGTAGAAATACGTAGACTCCAACTGAAGTCCTTCAAGCGCTGCCAGTTCGGTCTGCCTGCCGTACTGTACTGAGCCGACCTGGCAGCACAGTTGTAGTGGTTAACATGAGTAGAAGTCTTGGAAGAGATTATTCAGAAGCTTTTTGCCAAGTTTCTTGCGTAGTTTCAGGAATCTGTAGAGGGCTGTGACACACAGTGTTTAGGTATTGCTTCCCCCGTACACTGAAATTCTTATGCAAGAAGTCAGCAGCCACTGTTTCTGTCCTAGATGTGGAAGCACAGAAGACAGATGACTTCGGAGCGGTGACCAGAGATGGATGCGTTTTCTCCATGTTTTCATTAACAGTGTTGCCTTCTTCAGACTAACTTCTAATGAGATCACTTTTTTCCTTTCTTATGTGGTAACTTCTTGATATTTGGAAAAATAGTGTTTGCTTTTCTCAAGGCCTTTAGTTTAAAACCTTTTTCATTTTCCTTTCTCTCCTAATGATCTAGTTTGTCCGAAAAGCAAGCTGCTTCAGATTCTTGAGGAACGCTTTCAGTAGAGGATTCTGACAACATCCTCAGAGAAGCTTATTAACCAGCAGCTCGGTTACGCTTCATCCACAACAGAAAACTTGTTTTGGGGGAAGAAATGAAAAGCCTGCCTACATGTTCTCCTTGCCAGCCTCCCTTTTGAACTGCCTGCCCTGCTCTTCTTACTGCTGATTCGAGGTGCCTCGGCTTTTAGAAGTGTCCAGCCTTCTGAGTGATGAATTGCTTGTAACAGACCGTTCATTTGATGAGGAGTCCAGGAGCTTGCTCCCTGTTTACCTTTGTGGTTTTGCAAGGTGCTTATCTTGGAGCGTGACTGATCATTTATGGCTACTTCACAGAAAACCCTCTGTACCAGTTGCTTATGTTTTGATTGTGCCAAACTGTGGAAAAAAATAGTGAAAGATTGCTTCTGCCTGTTGGTGTTCTTGCCTGTATTACAGTCTGAAAGAATTCAGCTGTTAAGACTAGGGATTTTTGCAGATGTTTTGCAAGTCTCCTCAAGTCGCTACCTACAATGAATGGTACCTACAGTGTAGTATTTAGACGGCCAAAAATGTTCAGGAGAGAACAACAAAATAATGTCAGATTTGTTTATCAGAACCAAGAGACCACAGGCTCCATATCGGGAGAAATCTGAACATTGTGCGGCAGTAAAAATACTGAAATGGCATTCATCTTGCCCATCAGGCAGTTACCGATAAGATGCAATCGTAACTGTTAAAGGGCAAAACGAGAGAATCTCATTCTTAGTTTTTAATATGCCTTTAACTTAATTTTTGTACACTTATTTCTTATGACAAGGCATGAAAGGCAGCGCATAATGAACTGGAAACCCTTCAGCAGCAGCACATTGAATCTTTGACAGTCTTGCATTTATGTCTTTTTCTGAGATTCAAAAAAGAGCCACAGCTACTTGACAGCCGTGACGATCCCCGTATGCACTGTGGGCAGGGATGTCAAGAATGCCAGAATCGCGTCGCCTCTTCAGCTCTGAATGTCTCAAATTCGGTGAATTCTACAAGTATTTTTTTCAGCTAGCAATCTCTTGCTTGCGATCCTGTTCCCACGTCTGCTCTGCTTAGTTCTTTCTATGAAGTAATTACCCCTGTGTTTCTCACCCTCAATTATGCACTCCTCAAAAAAAGCATTGTGTTGGAGTACTTTGTAATTTCACTTCATGTACTGGAGAGCTGGGATTAGCACCGGAAGGTTTAGACGGCTTAAGCTGTGTTATTGTTAGTTTTGAAAGCGGGGGCATTTAAAGTTAACACGGCAGAGATGTAAGAGAAGAAACCTTTTCGCTGGAATGGTTTTAAAATACTTGAAACAATTCTAACAGGAATCCCTTGGAAGGAACCGTAACCGCTAAGCGGTGCTGGTTAGAAACGGTTGTTCCGTACATCGCTTTTCTGGGCTTGATAAGACCGATGTGCTCAGGGACGTGGACCCCCGGGCTGCGATAGAAATCACTTCATTAATGGCTCTCGCGTACTGAAAAGCTGGGAAGTACTCTGGCTGCTTTATAGAGAGGGACCTAGAGCAGAAAGGAGACGACAACGATCTCCCCCAGTCACGAAACAGGTCTGTAGCAGCAGCGGTCACTGAACCTGTGTCCAACTCCTGTGCCTTACCTTTGAGACCATCTTCCTTCTTGTGACACTTCGAAAGACGACAGCGTCCTCTCTGCGTAGCTCAGGAACGACTGCCTCAATTCTTTTACTGGGAACCATTAAAAAATTCCTATGCCAGTGTATGTAGGGGGGGCGGCTTCTGCCTCTGAACCCTTCAAATGTTGTTTACGTCTTGATGGTGGTCTTTATTGAGACATCTTTAATCTCTTCTTTGAAGAGTAAGCGCTTTAGAAAGGACTGTCTCCTTGATTTGCATTTTTACTCTGCTACGCAGAGTGACTGGGATCGCCGGTCACTTCTTTAATGCAACCAGTTAAAGACAGCCAGATGGGTCTTCCTCTAAGTGGGATTCAGACTTCATTTAGGAAATCCTCTTTCCTCCCTGCTTCTCTTGTCAGGCCCCATGCTACTTAACATCTGCTCTATACGATTACAAGATGCTTAGTTGTCAGGTATCGTTAAGGACACAATTTTTGAGAAGTTCTTTCTTTTTGTTTTTTAAAGTAAGACTTAAACATTAAAAGCGATGGTCTTGCCTGGTCCTTGCTGATAACAGGAGCGTTTCCGTGACTGGTAGCAGGTTTTTGAGGACCATGGCACTGTTCTTCAGCCTGAGATTTGGAGGTCGCCTGTTGTAGGCATTTGCATTATTCATGAGCACTAAGCTGGTTGCTTCTACCCCTGATGCGAGTAGTCGGCACTTTGGTCCTGGACAGGGAAACGAAACCAATGCAAAGCACTTCTCCTCCAGTCCTGTGGGAGCTGGATGCTGAATCGTTGTGTCCAACACTATTCTTGATGGTGCGTTTCTGAAAATGATCCGGGAGGTGCGACCGTGCCGAGTCAAAGGTGCCCCATACGATGCTGCTGCGGTCCCCAAGAACTGACTTGACTTTTCAGCGCTGGGAAAGTTGCGCTTGGTGGGACCTGGTGATTCCCAGAACTACTGTCGACCAAATCTCCAGAGGTTTTGGCACTGCTGGCTGCTGTTGTGCCTTGCGAGTGATACATCGCTCCTAAATTTACAGGACTTAATTCTTTCAAGCTCACTGAAATCACCTAGCGCTTTCTTGCTCCAGTACCTTTTTCTATGTCTTTTTGGTGAACTTTGGTAGCACTACTAAGTTGTGATTCAGCTGGATTGAGAGCTGCGAAGTACCCGTAACCCAAAACTCACCGTGAGAGGGTTTTTTGAGCATGAAAGCCTAGTTAAGCGTTTCTTCTTTTAGCCATTGCCTTTTGATAAGCGGTCAACAGAAATTCCCAGTAGTTCCTTTGTAGCTTACTGTATGTTTTTCATTAGACCTAGTTTGTGGATAATATACTGTAGTTAACTTTCCTGAAATTCTGTAACAGAGTATGTTTTTGATTAAAAAAGGTAAAGATTCAAGTCTTTGGCTTCTTTATTTCATTCAGTGGAGAGCTTTTGCCCTGTTTCTGGCCTGCTGTCAGAACTGCGAGCTGCAGTCTTCAACTGCGTGGTGGCTTAGCAGAGCTCTCCGGGGCAGGACTGGGATTTCGGAGGTCCTGGTCTCGGAGTCTCATGTGTCAGATACTTTGGTGCAACCAGAATTGAACCCAAACCCAAGTACGGTGTCCAGCGAGGACGATCCTCTGTGCACCTGAAGGCACCCAGGTACCAGGCTGTCTTAAGCTGCTGTGGCACAACAGTTTTGTGGGTACTCGTATTAATGGAAATTATTTCTTTAAAACTTTCAGCCAAGCTGTGTGTCTTGTGAGAGAGAGAGAGAGAATACGAAGTGGTCTTGGAGCAAGGACCAGAGGCCGGAGCAAGTACCAGGTCTCCGCAGCCCTACGTGCCGGTGAGTGATTGCCATCCATGGAGCTCTCCTCCATCCGCTCCTGCAGTCGCCAGGCTGCAAAAGTCTTCCCAGGAAACGAATAAAATACCAACCACCCCAAGTCATGGGATCGAGGAATAAAGCAGGAGACAGGCGATGCATTTATAATGCTCTGGGTCTCCGCTGATCTCGGTAAGCAACCGCATCCCGTGGTTAGAGAAAGGGCAAAAAAAAGCAAAGCAACCCTCTGAACCCCGATGATTTATGAGCACGAGGCAGGGAGAAAATCCCTTCTTAATCGCAGATCTGGTGGCCCGTTTGATTCAGCAGGACCAGGTACGTCGGAGCGGCCTCCGTGCACACCCGCCCTGCAGCTGGGGCTTCACAGGCAGCTGTGTAGGATGCACAAGTCATCGCGTGTCCTGAGGTGTGAGACTAATTACTGTAATGCAAACGGTGATACATCTTCCTGGACGTATGGAAACATCAAATACTGAAGTATCACTTTCCCGTCGCCAAGACTCTCCTGTTCAGTTGCACAGTCCCTCCGTAAGCTCCTCAATCCCCGCCTCAACCCAGTTTTAGCTCCTCACCTCTCCAGAAAACTTTCCCAACTCTCCCTCCTGGCGCTGTTAGCAACCCTTTTGTAGCTGCTGGCTGGTCGTGGCCAACGTAAAACCGTTAGAGCTCACACTGGTATTACCCTCTAGAGCACGGAGCAGCTACGTGCCGGCACGTGATGCTGAATGTTTAACTCCCCTGACACGACCGCGCAGCTGCAGGCTCGGGATAAATCCCTGCCACGAAGCTAAAGCAGGACCAAAAGGTCTTAAGTCTGAGCACCAGCTCCTCCTGACCCGCCATCCTGCGGGTGAAGTGTGGCCTTCCCGTTTTTGGCAAAAAGATCGCGGGTCTGGATTGTATTTTTTTTTCCATCTTCCCTTGACCTGCACACGCAAACAATGTAGAAACACGTATTTTTTTTTCCCCCACGGATGGCACGCAAGCCGTACGGGGTGGGGGGGATGCAGCACTGGGGATGAACTGCCTGATTTTCCCAGCTGAGCCCCGGCCCCGTTGCCAGCTGCTGGTACGGTGTGTGCCCACGGCAAAAATCCCTCTTCCAGCCTCGTCCGTAGCCTTGCTGCCGGTCGATGCGGTTCCCAGACCCCGCTAATGCCCCGCTGCCCAGCTGCAGCCCAGAGCCGCGCAAAGCTGGGGGGGTTTGTACCGTCGGATGTCACCAGCGCTTGAACTGCGACCCTTCCTCAATGGGCTCGTGTGCTAACGATGTTTGTGCTCGGCTGCGCCGGCGATCGGAGGGAGCAGATGGCCGGGGCGGCTGCTCAACAGCTCCCGAGCGCACCCGCTTTTGTGCTTACCCGGCTGCCGGAGGTGGGAACCCCGACCCGCCCCGGCACGGCGAGCTGCGGCCATTTGAAATCTTACAAAACCAAGAGGTTTTGGGGTTTGGTTTTGGTGTGGGGTTTTTTTTTTGTTTGGTTTTTTTTTTTTTTATTCTACCTGCAGCTGCAAGAACCGGAGCGGTGGGCGTGCTGCTGCGTAGCTGCTCCTGCGGAAGGGTGTGTGGAGATGGTGTCAGGCGCGTGTGCCCGCGGAAGCCTTTATGGGGCTGGTGGGTCCTGCGGCTGCTGGGGGTCCCCTGGCACACGGGGACAGGCACCAGCGAAGCCACAAGCTCCGCAGTGATGGCCCGGTGGCCGTGGCACCGTCCCGCCTCACATTTGTGCCTCACGTCTGGGTCAAGAGGGCCTTTGCGCTGGCCGAGGGGCCGGGGACGTCCCCATCCCCAGACCCCTGCCCACCCGCCGGTGCTCCCATGGGAGCACTGGGGTGACCCAAGTTGGGCACAAGGCCGCCTGGCCGGGGTGCTGCTGCGGGGCCGGGGGTTTTGGGGGCTGCTGTGCGGTGCCGGACGCCTCGGGGCCTGCGGGACGGGTGCCGCTAGATGTCCGTAGTGCTCCATCTGCCGCCGCAGGGAACATCTGCTGTGCGTGGGGAAGGGGGCCCGAGCCCACCCAGGGCCACAGCAGCCCCTCAGGGGGCTCGTGGGGGGTGGTGGTGTGGGGACGCGGTGGCTTCGGGAGCGGGGACATCCCACAGCCGGTGAGGGCCACGTCCCCTTTCGGTCAAACTGCACCCCAGGCCCGAGGGTGACGGGTTTGGGTGCTGGGGCCAGCACCGCAGGGCTCGGGGTGAGGCTGGCCCCCGGGCGCGGGGACGTGACCAAGGACACCCGGCATGGCGGTGGCAGGGGTGGGGACCCGTGGGGACACCGGGGGAGCCGGTGGCAGCGGCAGGCGGAGGGGACGTACCACCGAAACACCGCGCTCGGGTCAGCAGGGGTTGGTGGAGCAGACCCCGAGGAGGGAGCGGGAATGGAGCTTCCCAAGTAACAAGCGATGGGACGAGAGGAAACGGCCTCAAGTTGTGCCAAGGGGGGTTTAGGTTGGACATTAGGAAAAAATTCTTTCCTGCAAGAGGGTTGAGGCCTTGGCCCAGGCTGCCCAGGGCAGCGGTGGAGTCCCCAACCCTGGAGGGATTTAAAAGACGTGTAGATGAGGCGCTTGGGGACATGGTTTAGTGGGCATGGGGGGGTTGGGTTGACGGTTGGACTCGATGATCTTAGAGGTCTTTTCCAACCTTAGTGATTCTGTGATCCTCCCTGGGTGCTCTTGGGCAGCCGCCACAATCAACTTGATCCATATATATTTTTATTTTTCCTTGAATTACGGACCCGTGGCTGGTCGATGACCCAATTTCACTCTTTCCCTGACTTCAGGCAGCCTGACCTGCCCGGCTGCTGCCTCAGCCTCCATCTGCGCGTCGCTCCTCCTCCAGACATTGCGTTCGGAGAACAAAGCTTGGACTTCCCTTCTGCTTTTGAAGCTTGGCGTTCCTCCTCCTCCCATCCCTAACGCTCCCATGCTGTATTTCATGCCATGGAGCCGTCGCCTCAGTGCTTTCCTACAGCCCCTCGGCGCAGCTCCTGTGCCCAAAACCCTTTTGTTTTCTTTGCAACAACCTGCACCCCCGGCTCCTTCAGCTCCTTTTGCATTCATCTATTTTAAACTTTACCCAAGCAGCTCCTGGAAACCCACCGCAACTTTGGAAAAAAATTGGGCCAAGAATGTTTTGGGGAAAAAAAACAAAAACGCTAAACAAAAAAACCTCTCATTTTTTGTTTGTACCAGTTATGCTTCTTTCAGGAGTGGAGCTCTGCGGCGCGGGTGCGGGATCCCGCCAGCCTGAGCCCTGCGCGTTGTCCCGGAGCCGGGGCCGGAGCTGGGTGCTCGGTCCGTTGCCTCCCACCTTTGCCAGCACGACCCACCCTGCCCGCAGGTCCCAGCCGCGGAGGAAGGATCGAGCCTTTCCTGCAGCCTCTGCCACCACAAGCGCTCCCCACCTCACCAGCGCCGGCGGTTCTCCCGGCACCTGCTTGTCCTGGCGGCTCCGGTGCGGAATTCCTGCAGCACGGAGGTGCCCATGGGCAGGGAGCTCCTTCCTGGGACATCCAAATTCTCTATTCCAGCTCCAAAAGCCAGCTCGGCTCCTAAGTCTTGATCCGTCGGCGGTCTCATCCCGAGGGAAGCATCGCCCTTCTACCTCTGCCAGAGCTACAGACGACGTGAGCAGCCTCACCAGACCCGGGGAAGGGAGTTTTGGTTCCAGGGAGGGAGAGGATTTCTCCCAGCCCGACTGCTCGCAGAAGTGAAAGACCAGCACGAAGCACAAAAGGGATTTCTTTTTCTTTTTTTTTTTTTTTTAAACTTAAAGCATTTTGTTGCCAGCTCCTGAGCTGCACCTACCGTCCCCGGGAGCAAGGTCGAACCCCGTGGCTGGCTGCGCAGGAACAGCCTAACCCTGGCTGATTTTCAGGCCCCGACGGGAGATGCTGAGCGCGGGGACGTGCCGTTCCAGGCACCCCGAGGTGCTTCCCACCCCGAGGTTCATACGACTGCTAGCAAGCGATATCTGCCACACGAAGCAGAAAACAACCCTGAGTTCCTTCCCCGGCAGCTGGGAGAGGTTTCCCGTCCCTATTTCCCCCTCGCTCCCAACAAGGAGCCGGAGGAGGTTTCCCAGGGCCGGGACTGGGCTTTCGGACCAGCCAGCTGCCGTTGCGGGAGGGCAGGACTGGGAGACGCTGCCAGACGAAGGTCCTGCGGGGCTTTTGGGTGATGCCAAACCAGCCTCCCCGATGCCAAACCAGCCTCGCCGATGCCAAACCGGCCTCACCGGAGCCCTCCCTGCCCGGGGAGAGCTGCTGCAGGCGCTCCAGGGCCAGCGCAGAGCCCAGCCAGGAAAGCTTCAGGAAAACTTGGAGCTTAATCCTTCCTTAAAACTTCACCTTGAGATAAAATAATATTAAAATTGTTTAGCTCTCCTAACCAGCCCGGCTGGCAGCGGGGCAGACCGGCTTATGGCGATGCCCGGTGGCGAGTGCTTCCCTTTCCATGACCAAGAGTTAAAATTCCAGGCGGGTTACTCACCCATCACAAGTGCTCCTGAGCATGGAAAAATAAATTCACTACAACAAATTGAGAACTGGAGGTTTTTTTTAAGCCCGTGCCTGTCTCATGCAACTTATGCAAGTAACCGCAGTGCTACTTGCTCTGCTAAATAAAACGTGTTGGAGGGGTTGGGATTTAAGATGGTTGATGTACATCTAGAAGTAACGAGGTTACATCTCCCCACAGCCCGAGGTTTTATGTCTGAGGCCTCTTGCTGCAACACTAAAACCGCCCCCAGCCCCACGTGAAGTAAATTTAAATACTCTTTGATCTCTTCCCAAGACTTACTACTAAAAAGATGGTTAAAAAGAAATGTTCTCCTCTCCATCCTCCTGAAGAGAGTGAATAGAAAGTTTAGATTTGAGGACACGAACTCTGGGGTGGTGGCTTTGAGGACCACAGGCAGATGCACAGTGTTTGGGCTGGGACAGAGTTGATTTTCTCCATAGTAGCTACATGGGGCTGTGTTTGGGATTTGTGCTGGAAACAGAGCTGATAACGCAGGGATGTTTTAGTCACTGCTGAGCAGTGCTGACACATAGCCAAGGCCTTTTCTGCTCCTCACCCCACCAGCGAGCAGGCTCGGGGGCACAGGAGTTGGGAGGGGACACGGCTGGGACAGCTGACCCCAGCAGACCAAAGGGATACTCCATACCGTCATGCTGAGCATATGGAGCTGGGGAAAGAAGAAGGAGGGGAGGACGTTCAGAGCGATGGCGTTTGTCTTCCCAAGCCACCATTCCGCGTGACGGAGCCCTGCTGTCCTGGGGATGGCTGAACACCTGCCTGCCCATGGGGAGGAGTGGATGAATTCCTTGTGCTTTGCTTGCGTGCGCGGCTTTTGCTTTACCTGTTAAACTGTCTTTATCTCAACCCACGAGTTTTCTCACTTTTACCCTTCCGATTCTCTCCCCCATCCCACCCGGGGGATGTGAGCGAGGGGCTGGGTGGGGCTGAGCTGCCGGCTGGGGTTAAACCACAACACCCGGGCTCCACCACCCCCACATACCCCAGGGGTGTTTGAACAGTTGATGGTGGAGGGGGGAAACATCTCCCCCACGCAAAGTGGCCCTCGGGCATCTAAAATCCTTGGCCAAGCAGGAGAAATTCAAGTCAGTGAAAGAAATTTCTCCTAATGTCCAACCTAAACCTCCCCTGGCACAACTTGAGGCCGTTTCCTCTCGTCCCATCGCTGTTCCTTGGGAGAAGAGACCGACCCCCCCTCGCTCCAACCTCCCTTCAGGCAGTTGCAGAGTGCGATGAGGTCTCCCCTCAGCCTCCTCTTCTCCAGGCTGAACACCCCCAGTTCCCTCAGCCGCTCCCCATCAGACTTGTGCTCCAGGCCCTTCCCCAGCTCCGTTGCCCTTCTCTGGACACGCTCCAGCCCCTCCATGTCCTTCTTGNTCTGCTGTGAGGACAGGCCGAGAGAGCTGGGGTTGTTCAGCCTGGAGAAGAGAAGGCTCCGGGGAGACCTTATTGCAGCCTTTCAGTACTTAAAGGGGACTTAGAAGAAAGATGGGGACAGACTTTTTAGCAGGGCCTGTTGCGACAGGACAAGGGGGAATGGTTTTAAACTAAAAGAGGGGAGATTCAGACTAGATAGAAGGAAGAAGTGTTTTACACTGAGGGTGGTGAGACACTGGCACAGGTTGCCCAGAGAGGTGGTAGATGCCCCATCCCTGGGAACACTCAAGGTGAGGTTGGACGGGGCTCTGGGCAACCTGATCTAGTTGAAGATGTCCCTGCCCACGGCAGGGGGTTGGACTAGATGATGTTCAAAGGTCCCTTCCAACCCAAACCCTTCGGTGACTCCCGCTGCCGGTTGATGCTCACACATACCAGTGCGTGCAGCTGGTCTTGCAGCTGCACTGCGTAACTCCGAAATGCGCCTTCCTGAGCACTGCAGCAAGCTGCAGCTTGGAAGAGCACAAGTTGCTTGTTAAAGGAAACTTGTGGAGCCAGCAATTAATGGAACACAAGATTCTTCGCACCTGAAGTCACCCGGCCACACCAAAGTCAGTATTAAGCACCGGGAAAGCCCCTTGGTGGGTGGGAAGGAGGGATGTCAGCCAGCCCCAGCCTCCACAGGCTGCTCCAAGTGACAACCATGAAGACAGCAAAACATTCAAGTTAATGGAAACAAGTCTTTATTAAGTAACTTTTAATATCAGAAAAATAAAACTCTTATAATTCTCTTTACAGCAAATATATAATATCAGTGCTTTGGCCATCATAAGTTAAAGGCCCTTTATCATAAAATNGTCACTCTCCTACAGCCCAGGGAAGAGCCCATCAGTGGTCCCGGTCCTCTGCTTTGCTGCAAACCTCCTTCCCGGAGCAGAACTGCTCCCTCTCACAGGTCCCTGTTGGTGAGAAATGGGGAAAGATGCTTCAACAGGGAGCAAGAGTGAGTCTTTATGACCACCACCGAAGTATCCCAGCACACTGGAAGACCAGCCAGCGCGACACTCGGGCTAAGGAGAGCGCAGCAGGGCTCCTTCCAACAGCAAAACCTGGGTCAAAAGAGAAGAGAAAAAAGAGGGTGAGCCATAGCAAAGAGGGGACACAATGACTTGAGGACACATTAAGTGCTCTGCACCAGGCACATGGTGCAAGCCTTGATCAGACTGGGAGGAAACGCAACAGGGGACCCATGGAGCTTGACATCAGGAGGTCCTTTTGCAGCGCTCCATTGGAGCGGGGCCAGAGGCCACGAAGATGATCAGAACCCCTCTGCTGTGAGGACAGGCCGAGAGAGCTGGGGTTGTTCAGCCTGGAGAAGAGAAGGCTCCGGGGAGACCTTATTGCAGCCTTTCAGTACTTAAAGGGGACTTAGAAGAAAGATGGGGACAGACTTTTTAGCAGGGCCTGTTGCGACAGGACAAGGGGGAATGGTTTTAAACTAAAAGAGGGGAGATTCAGACTAGATAGAAGGAAGAAGTGTTTTACACTGAGGGTGGTGAGACACTGGCACAGGTTGCCCAGAGAGGTGGTAGATGCCCCATCCCTGGGAACACTCAAGGTGAGGTTGGACGGGGCTCTGGGCAACCTGATCTAGTTGAAGATGTCCCTGCCCACGGCAGGGGGTTGGACTAGATGATGTTCAAAGGTCCCTTCCAACCCAAACCCTTCGGTGACTCCCGCTGCCGGTTGATGCTCACACATACCAGTGCGTGCAGCTGGTCTTGCAGCTGCACTGCATAACTCCGAAATGCGCCTTCCTGAGCACTGCAGCAAGCTGCAGCTTGGAAGAGCACAAGTTGCTTGTTAAAGGAAACTTGTGGAGCCAGCAATTAATGGAACACAAGATTCTTCGCACCTGAAGTCACCCGGCCACACCAAAGTCAGTATTAAGCACCGGGAAAGCCCCTTGGTGGGTGGGAAGGAGGGATGTCAGCCAGCCCCAGCCTCCACAGGCTGCTCCAAGTGACAACCATGAAGACAGCAAAACATTCAAGTTAATGGAAACAAGTCTTTATTAAGTAACTTTTAATATCAGAAAAATAAAACTCTTATAATTCTCTTTACAGCAAATATATAATATCAGTGCTTTGGCCATCATAAGTTAAAGGCCCTTTATCATAAAATATATGGTTTTTAAACTTTACTCAAATTGAATTTATAATCCCTATGACCTCCCTACATATACATAACAAAAAGTGTAGTAAAATTAGCAAATACTAAACTATATTGATAGTTTATCATTCTTAGTTTGTGGTTTATAGAAATGGTACACGCACCTAATGTCTGTCGATTCCTTGGCTTATTAGTTGCGGTGTACGATGCAATAAAATACAAAATACATGCTTGGTGAACATTTGTTCGTATCTACAAGACTGCAGCTAGAGATTAGGTTTCAATACTGACATGTAACTATTCTACAAGCAATTATAGCATTAAAGTTATGCAGTACATAATATGCCGTCAAGGCAACTCTTATACTGAAAATCATAAAATAAAAACCGTTATTTGTAAACTTTTATACGAAATGTAACTCTTCAAGTGGAAATAAAAAATAAAATTTTCTGTATATTTACTAGTTCAATACACATAGAATTTTTTTGTTATACTGAGAAAAAAGCTTTGTCTTGTCTTGGGAAAATAATGCTTCAAAAAAAATAGAAAAATCCACCAGAACTCCACTTTGTGTCTTTTTTTTGTTTTTGTTGTTTTAATATATGCCAGCACAGATTTGGGAACGTACTGAGGATGAAAAAGCTGGAAACATCCACAGGTTGAAATGTAAGAAGCGCATTCAAAAGACATTTTTTTTCCTTATGATTGGAAAGACAGTTTTGAAATGAAGTAAACTGATTGCAGGGCCACTGTCACAGCTGCTGTCATGAATAATACAAGGGCACGTACACAACTCCCCCTTTTTCCTTTTCCTTACTAAAAATAAAATATATATTTATATATGTGCAAGACAAATATGGATTGAACATAAAAATGCTTCACATTTTGAACTATATACTCTCTAAAAATGTAATTTAAGAACAGCTTGATCGGACTAATGAACGGAATGTCAGCATCCTCACTATTAGTCGAAGTATGTGCATCCCAAAGCCCTTACTGAAATGGGATGAAGCCAGCCAGACTCTTCCACATTACATTAAGAAAAGCAGTGGGTAGGAATTCACAAATCGAGACGTTCCTGATCCTCTGAACACACTGCCCTTATCACGTCAGGCGAAATGGAGGTGCATCGGGCAGCTTCTCCCCCCCCAACCCTGTAATTTATTATCTGAACCTGCCGATAACCTCATCCATTTCAAGAAATCAAACTCTGCTTTTAAAAAAAAAAAGGTATTTGCAATGCTGAAGAATTAGGCATAAGTTGTCGCACAAAGCAAAAATAATTTCCCAAACCTGTTTTTCAAAACTGGCAGTGTAAAGAAGGCAGCATTGGAAGTGTTGTTCGATATATTGATAATGCCACAAACCCTCCACGGCAGACGAGTACTTCTGCGTTTAGGCGATGAGGTTCATTGCTGCCAGCACACAGGAGTCAAATGCTTAACAGAGATCCTTTAGAAAGCCTGTAAAATTTGGTTGGTTTTTTTTTTTTTTCAGTTGTGTAATTGATGAAAACTTCCCCTCGCTGTGCCATAACATCACACCAGATGTATCTCTGGTAAACGTGCCGTCTGCTTACGCTGAACCGGACAGAGACCACCTAGGTTTAGTGTTACCGTAGCAGCCTTTTGAGAAAGTAGAAATTTATTAACAACTTCAGCCTAATCCCAAGAAAGCCCAACAGTCAGAATTCATTAGGAAGTTTACTAGAGGGTACCATTACACCCATGCCTTTAAGAGTTTTAAAAAGTCCATATATAATAATATCTATATATATTTAAGAGTGAATTTGGATTGCCTGAGTAACAGCTGTCTGGCAAACGGGACACGATGGCGTTTCCTTTTCACAGATTTTGTTGGCACACTCCATGCAGAAGAGATTGTGGCCACAGGGGACCAGGGCCGCAATGACTTCGCTCTCGAAGCAGATGACGCAGTCGTGCTTCCGTCTCGACTCGGGGGGCGAGCTGGACGTGGAGCCGCCGTTGGAAGAGGAATAGCTGTTGGTACCATTGGAGAAAGCGGGGATGTATATGGGAAGGCCGGCTTGGTGGCCGGTGCTAGGCGGGTCGCTCCTCACTCTCCTAGCCAGCGGGTGATCCAGACTTTCCGGAAAGGTGGGCGACAGGCGAGGAGTAGATGGCTGGCTCCCTCGGCGCTGAGGCTTGGCGTTACTAGCAGGGTCGCTACCGAAGCCGGAGAGCGGGTTTACAGGTTCAAAAGGGGTCCAAATGGTTTGGGAAGGCGTTGGTAAGGAGTCATACATGGGAGAGTCGACCGCGAGGTCTTCTGTGCCCACTGAAGGCAGCGTTTCTCCAAACCAGAAGTTGCCTGTGCTGAATGGACTCGTTGGGCTGAAGTCAGCCAATCTATTGCTTCCAAAATAGGAATCTGTGGAGCCACTTCCCAAGGAGCTGGAGCTGTCATTTCTATAATTAGAAATCATTCTGGTGCGGCTAGGAGGGACAGGATTAGAAGCAAGCCACGCAGATCCAAGAGTGCCTCCTTCAAAGCTCACATCCGTACCGTTGTAATGGAAATCGTTCTCTTCGTTCAGCTCAATGTAGTTCCCGGTACGCATGGCTATATGCATCTCGATCTCCTCGCGCGCACGGTCGACGTTTTCGGGCATTCCCGTGACTTCGAAGACGGGCTCCTTGTCTCTGCTGGGAGTGACTATGTAGGTATGGGTCTGCTGCTGAATTCTTTTGATTGTAGCTCCTTTCGGTCCAACCACCAGCCCAACTACACGGTAAGGCACCCTGACTTGGACTGTCGTCTGACCCGGCAGGTTGGGGGTACATGGCAAACCTCCCAGGGCAGGACCGTTCTTGTTGCGCGACGCTCTGATCATGGAGAAGTGTTCAGCAGCTGAGAGAATTTCCCTTTTGGCCATGGCTACATCTTCTTTTCGTCCAGTGACAACAAAGATGGGTTCTTCTCCACGAACGGGGGTCTTAATGTAAGTATTTGTCTTGGCCCTTAGTGCTTTTATTTTGCAACCTGTTTAAAGGAAACACATGCAAGTTTAGCAAGACATCTAAGTTTAGAAAGCCACAAGAAAGCCATGTATTTTAAGCTGTTTGAGAGTTTCAAGAAACCGTGGGGTGAAACCAGAAGCAGCTGCTTTTATCTCTGCAACCCACACTAGAGAAAGCGGTAACAACTTCTACCTATTATTTCCAAACAGACCTCTGACACTTACAGCCACAAACTATTTTAGCAACGTTTCTCGGGCTGTTTCAGCCCATCACCTCCTCATTTGCTATTAGACGGTGAATAAACGTGGATGGCTTTTTCTGTATGACAGACACGTTCATGGTTATCCCAGAAATACTGCTGGGTTTATTTTTTTCCCATTGATTTGGTATCCTTCAGTTAGTTCTAAGATCCTGCAAAAGGAGCAGAGGCTCACACAAACACGCACGTAACCCTGCTGATACGCTAGCCTTTCACTGATAAGCATGGCCTAAAAGCAAATTAAACATTTACAAGCGAGAGAAGGGTCTGTATCGCAACCTGTGTAGGATATAGATAAAATTATTGACTTACTAAGAACTCTGCATTTGCTTCCTGTTATCAATAAGTGTTATTTAAACCTTACTCTTCCCTGTGGGATGAAGGAGCCGCTCCTTGAACTGTCAAGTAGGAGTTTAAGCAGTTTGCTGCATGCAAATAAAGCTCACTATATAATATTATGTGCCTACATGGAATTTCTCTCGTTAACTGGGTAAATACAGTCTGAAAGAGAAGCAAAAAGTTAATGGAATATTTGTCTTGGATTTTTGGGGGACTGAATTATAAAGTTTGCTAGGACACAATGGCAGCAGGCTCTTTCCCAAGATGCTTACAGCACACAGAGGCACCTTTTACCCATCACGGGACCAGAAAAGCAGGCAGTGCAAAATTAGGAGACACAAGCAGGTCCATGACGTGCAAGGCAGTCTACTGGATTCAGTCTTAACTGAATTTAGCCTATATCAAAACAAATTCAAAAGCACGTCACACTAGATGTCATTTTATAGAGAACCTCATCTTGAAACAACTATAAGCAACATTTGCAGATCAAGTGTTTTAAGCATCATTTCACTTCCAGAGTGAAATTTGCTCCCATTTTCCTCACTGACTTTAAGCATCTCCTAACTGTCTGGGTACATGAAATAGTGTCTCGAAATAGTGTTTTGTCAGTCCCTCGCACCCAAGGTACCACTAGCGATAATTTTACAGTTAGAAAGCCAAAGATGCACTTTATTCAGCACTACCTACTAATAAAAAAAATAGCAACTATGCAGATGCCGGTTGGAATAGAGGGAAGGAAGAGCCGCTTCTTGCGGGGCCCCTGCACACAGCAAGGACAAAGGCTGAACACAACAGCCCTTTGTTTCCAGGACACAGCTGGAGAGGAAGTTCATTATCTTCAACAGCTCGTCGGGAGGGCTCGCCGAGGCCCTACCTCCACCAGAACGCGCACGGAGGAGCACGGGGGGCTTCCGCGAGGGAAGGAGTGAGGCACAGGCAGATCTGTGCCAAGGAGGGGATGCAGACCCGAGTTCGGCACGAAGTGCGAGGATCTGCAGGAAAGAACAAACCCATCAGCCTCTATCTCCCACTACAGCCCACCGAGAAGGACACCAGTGCTCTACTAGATAAAAAAAGGGAAGATACAGGCATGAGATGTCTTATGGAAGTGGCAAAGCACGCATGCTTTGAAGCCATGCCATTTCCCTGCTTGTAACAGACAGCAGCACCTCACTTTGGCAATTTGCCTTTATTCCCTCCATCTCTTTGTTTGCATTTCTCCCTGTAAGTAAATCTGCTCCCCATTCCTTCACAGTTACTCAGAAAAGATGGTGGGCTCAAACCTTAAACCCAAAAGGATCCCTAAAATGGTGCCATTGAGGTTTTCACACCTATCAAGCCCTCTTTACTGGAACACCTAAAATCGTAGTCAGTCTCCTGATGTGTATCAATTATTCTCCAATTTACACACATTACTGTCATATACTCCATTCCACCCAAATATATATCCTTATTTCCTAAAAATTAGAGGCAGCATTTAAAGAATAGTAGGAGCATCACACACAAGACATACACTTATATAAATAGCTATATAATTCTTTATTATATACCACATTTCAGAGCCTACTTAATTCTAGATTCCAAAGTGCCTTACCAATTCTTGTACTTTACATTTTAGACAAGATTTTCCTGATGTTTTAGAAACTCAAATCAAAGTCTGCACCTTCAGCTCCATTCCTCATTTCAGCTGCAAACTCCCAGAGATTGCTTTGCCAGAGCCACATTTTCAAACCATTCCGGTGTGCAGAAAAGCCTTCTCGCCTTTCTTCCTCAGGATGCAGAACAGCACAGAGCAAGGTGGGCAGAGCTTTTCTTTTAAGGTATGAGTCACATACCTAGAAAGCAGAGGCCAAACGCTGCCTCAACTCCCTACAGCGACAGAACAAGACTTTTAAACGTCGGAAAGCTGGCTTCAGTGGAAAGCTGACTCCACAGACCGTCAAGGTCAACTCTCAAACTTTATCTGAAAAGTTAGAAAGAACTGAAGAAAGTCGCCACACACAAAAGCCAACATTTCTGAATGAGTCAGTCAATACCCTCTGGGTTTTGTCTGCGAGGAGCGCTGGAAAACCCCACAACAGTCATATCAAAACACAAGGTCAGTAGCCCTTTGTACCACTCCAGCAGGATGATCTATTTGCTTTTACTCAGCTGCTCTGGTTTCCCACCCTCCTCCATTAGTCACTACCCAGGTGATGATATGAAGCACGGCTGATCCCATCCCCTCTCCGACAATTCACGGCATCCAGAGGCGCTGCGGCCACGATGACACGAGGTCGGCCAGCTATGAAGTCATGTGGCCAAGGGATGAATCAAGAAGTTTCCCCTATCCGCTGAGCGTAGACACAGGAAGACAAAGGAAGAAAAATTACCGCCCCGCACTTTTGCAATAAATCATCAGATCATTGTATCCAAGATTTTGAAGTACAGAGATAAAAGTCCCCTGAAGAGGGGACTTCTAGACTGGAAATTCAATTTAATCAAAGTTTTAAAAGTAATTTTAGTTTTGGTATGATAATGGGAGTCTATTCGGTTCAAGTTATCATACTTGGTCCAGCAGTATAAGCATTCCTAAGCAGCCATAAGTACATACTAACATAGTTAAAGCAAAACGCTTTAGTTTTGCTTTCGTTTAGGCAAAGATTTGCCTGCCCAGGCACCCAAGGAGAAGCCGAGCCCATACCGAGCCCTGCAGGCAGTGTTCATCCTGTGCCGGCTGATTTCTATCATTCTTCTCAAGCCTCCTCCCCATTTTCCCCTCAAGAGGATTATTTGACCGAACATTTTAAACACACTACGAACATTATACTCCCCAAGAAACTTAAGGGTAGTTCTGAAGGAATTGTTTACCTCATACACTACCAATTTCAAATGATCAAATGCTTCCTTATTAGAAAAAGGTGATAGGAAGACAGATTTTGTTTTTTCCCCTTGAAGAGTTAAGCGTAGCAGCCACAGCACCCACAGCCCTCACCCATCACACAGCAACAGCCAGCTCAGCTTTCACTCCGACTTTCACCTTTCATCATCACAAACAGGGTGAAATACGTTAAACCCAGTCTCAGGCCATTTGCTCCACGAGGGAAACTCCCCAACGGAGCCGGCAGAGCCAGGCGACCGCAGCGGGAACCCTGTGGTGTGTCTGCCTCGCACCACGCCAGCCGACCTGCTGCCGTGAGCCAAGAACCACCCAAAAAAGCATCCCACAGACCGCTCTTCTGCACAGCCGCGGCGGTAGCCCAGGAGAAATGGAACCTTTCCCCCCCCCCCGTTTCTTTCTTCTGCTGAATTCACCTCCATGCCACACGCTGGGAACGGGACAAGGACTGATTTACAGATGCGGATCCCTTTGTTGCGTGGTCTCTTTCCAAAGAGCTGCACCAGGGGAAGGGAGTCCTTCGTGCTTCCGAGTACCAACGTTAGCAAAATGCAGCCTGTCAAAGCAGGGACACACACCTCATATCCACGTTCCTCCTGCAGCTCCTGCCAAGCGCTGGGAAACCGGGGTTCGGGCACGCACGGGAACCCAAACCTTCTCACCATCACGTCTGTTTAACCTTGCCTTCCCAATTACATAGGGCTTTGGGGGAAAAAATCCTGAAAAAAAAAGTTTATCTAAATAGAAGCCTGGAAATCACGGTGGGTAAAAAATTCAGTGAGCAGCCCCAGTGAACCACAATCAAATGCCAATACTGGTTTGTTCTCCCTCCCTGCTCCTGATGGGGCAAAACTGAGACCCTCCTGCAGCTCTTTAGACACCCAAATCCTGTGGGAAGACCCCAGTACTGCCTAGGCTGCAAGAGCAGCAAGCAGGGTGAAGTTGCATTAGCACCAGCTCATCTCTTAAGCAGGAGGCCGGGCTGATGAGCAGCCCTGACCAAACCCGCCATCCTCCAACTCAGCCCCAGAGCAACCGCAGGCAAAGCGGAGATCTCACAGATTGGCCTCCACACCTTGTCAGCACTAAAGAGAAAGCCGTAGTTCACAGGAATATATTTTTTCGGTCGCTTTGCCGTTAGCTGATGAAAGGCGATACTGTATTACAGCCTCCACTCTGAATACAACAGGTCTTTAGCAACCTGACCGCTGATTTTGTAACATGCTGACACCAAGTAAGGAGGTGGCGACGGAATAATTAGTGACATCAACCTGGAACCATGAGCTGCTAGTAGAGCCATGGCTAATTCCTTGCCTAGAAAGTAAGGGCAGGGTCTGGGAAGCCCCCGCAGACCCGCAGGGGATGGCACAGCATCGCCGGGCATGCCAAGGAGAGAGGGGACTTGCCCGGGGATTTGTTTTCTGGGAAGCTGCAACTGTTGTTTAAAGGTAGATTCTGTTAAACTGGCACAGCCCTTACTTCATCTTTAGGCTGCCACAAGCTTTTAATTGGAAAGTGAGCTCCTGCAGCTAAGGTAACGAAGGATTTGCAAAGATTGAAACACTGGATGTACTGTAAGGCCAACAGCTGCTGGGTCTGCAGAGCGTAACACTGCCCACCTGATTAACAAACAAAGAAAAATTAATCTACTTCATTAAGAATGACTGCTCTACATATTTTTCAGAAGAGCTGTTCATTCCCACTGGTGGTACAAGCTGCGTTCTTTTGCTTAAACAGAGTGCTTCCTCTTAGCTGTGACATGGCTAAAAATATCTACTCAGTTGGTGATTATACGGTAGAAAACTGATATATGCCCCGTTTATTAAGCAGAGATGAAGCTGCATTGGGACAGAAAATGAATTGTTTAATGGTTAAACCTCCTTAAGCAGGCTGGCTACACAAGAAAATTAAGACCAGAACATTTTTGGCACTTCACTGGGTTATTAAAGTCATATAAAATACTACCTGTTGTCTGGTCAGTTGACAGACTGACTCTGGTTACTGTCGCCTTTCACCTAAGGTCAATTAATTTGCCTCACACCCTGTTTTAATTCATGGACTGGAAAATTTCAACTCCTGACAATTTTTCTTCAACTGGCTGTTGAATACAGTTAGTTGATTCAAGGAAGATGAAGAAAGTAATTTCTCTGCACTTGCAAAAGATGCTGATCTGCACAAAACCCTAGATCTACGTACTGAGCCAGCTATTTATCACCCCTCTGGCATTTTGATTTTACAAATGAAGGCTGTAAAAATACTGCTTTTAGATTTTATTTTTAAAAAATTTTAAGAAACAGCCTAAACTTGGATAATAATTATCAAACGGCATTTTTTGAAAGCACATTTTCATTTACTGTTATTCAGCCTTCTCTACAGCCAGAGGTAAGCGGAGAGACACCATCAGAGAGCACAGCATCCGTCCTGAGACAGGACTAGACCAACCACCAACAGCTTTAACAGCTCCCCATTAGCATCCTATAGTACAGATAATGGTCTGATCACTATTTGGGTTAATTAGCTGGTAAGATTAGGGCTCCCGTGTGACAACCAGACATGATACATGCCAGAGAGCTAACAAATATGAATACACCAAGAGACGGGCGCAGCTTGCAGCTGGGATTTGCTCAAGCTCCCCGGGCAGGTCGCTGGCAGGTTTGGAAAGAGAAGATGGCAGTCCCCGAAGAAGGAGAGAGCAGGTGAACTGCTTAAACGGGGGCACAGATAGAGGCGGATTTTAAAGAACCCCTGTTTTGTTTATCACCTAACAAATCAAAGCAATCTCCTCAAGAGGAAATGGCCTCAAGTTGCGCCAAGGGAGGTTTAGATTGGACATTAGGAAAAAATTCTTTCCTGAAAGAGTGGTCAGGCCTTGGCACAGGCTGCCCAGGGCAGTGGTGGAGTCCCCATCCCTGGAGGGATTTAAAAGACGTGTAGATGAGGCGCTTGGGGACATGGTTTAGTGGGCATGGGGGGGTTGGGTTGACGGTTGGACTCGATGACCTTAGAGGTCTTTTCCAACCTTAGTGATTCTACGATTCCTCCCCGGTGGTACCCAGGTGCGGTTCCTTGGAGATGGCCACATGAAACACACAAGTAGAGTTGTAAGGTTAATGTTGCCGGGCAAAGGCTTTTCCCGCAGGCTATATGTGCTCCTGCCCTTCATCAGGCTGTATTTTTAGATGAAATCTTCTATTTATCACAGCAGGGATGCTTCATAATGAGAACCCACCAAGCAGAGCTTCTTCTCCAGTTTACGATCCAAAACACGACAGCGATGCCATTACAACCCAGAACTTGGGAACAAAGTTCTGGCACTCTGCTCTGGAGTGTGGCTGTATCAATGGTTTCAGACAACGCCTGTGCCTCGGAAGTGCTGTACACTGGTAATAACCATCTTTCACTTGTAACTATGACACTACAATAAGCAATGCTACAAGTAGGTACATTAGTGACTAGCGTAGAAGAGAAAGAAAAACCCAGCCACTTGATAAAGTTATTCCACGAGAAGGAAAGATGACATACAGGTCTTTCAAGAAAAATAAAAATTAGAGCATTTTATACCAAAGACATTTTTCCCTGCCTCCTGACCCCATCATTAACTTACCACTGCAATCAAAGGCTTTTAGTTACACTGCAGTTACCAAACCCCTGTGCCTGCCTGTGGAACATTTCCATATGACTCACGCTATATATAGCGACCGAGACTGCTCCCATTATAATTCCATCACGGTTACCCATTTCTGAGGAGCAACTGACCACTTATTTCACTTTGTATTCTTTACATGTACGAATGCTAAGACAATACATGACTTTCTTACTTGTCATCATTCAGCTAGAACTGCAGAAGGGTTTTTAGACAAGATACTCTCCAGACAAGCACTTCAAGCTTGAAGCGTATCAGATGCTGGAGCCGCACGAGCTCAGGCTTGTCAAGGTACCAGGAAAGAGGACAACCTGGAGATCTCAAGTACCTTAACCAAAAGCCAAGGAATCATGGTCAACCACTCGGCTGTGCCAGGCCACAGGGAGCAGGAGTTTGGCCCTTACTGTCACCAAGCTAACAGATGTTAAAAGTCTCTGGTGATGCTGAGAAAGCTTCCCAAGAGAAGGCTGTTCACAAGCTCTTGGGGACATTTCCCTCTTCTGGAAAACAAAAAAAGTCCTGGTTCAAGAACCGTGTACAAACACTTTATGAAAGATTTCTTAGGCATGTATCAATTTATCAATCGATTTATACATCAAACCAGTACAGAATGAAGTAGTCAGCCTGCACACTCTTTCTTTCTATATGTCAGGCTGGGACGATCTATCAAATGAGCAATCACACAGGCAGAGAAATACTCCAATTCCCAAGACAGATGGCTACTCAGTAAACAAGTTACATGCAGCAAAAGAGCCAGAGGGCAGCAACTTGTATTATTAATTACTTGCACTACTGCAGCACCAGAACTAAGGTAACAGCTGCTGAGCAAAATTAGAAAGCTACAGTAGTAGAAAAGCAATAGTTATAAGAGAGGGAGTACGTCCAACAAATAAAATAGCTACAGGAAAAGCTGTTTTCATTAAGAACATTGATCTAGTGAATGAAACAGATTGGTGTGAGCAACAGCGTTGGGAAACGTGACCTGCACGAGGAGGAGACTGAAGGGACCACCATTCAACATGCCATGCAGCATGCCGAGATGGCCAAGAAAAGGCAGATTGCAAAAAACCATGCAAATCTTCACCTACGCCAAATCCCTGATTCAAAAATGCTGCTAGACCTGTGTTTTTATACACAAAATGCCACAGTATAATGTCAAATGTAAAATGAACTAGAAGGTAAAAAGTAAGAGATACTGTGTCTTTGTTTAAAGGAGCAGCCCAGAACCTGGTGCAGACCGCAGAATTACTGAGTCACACCAGCGAAGGAAACTGAGATCTCGGACGCTGGCAAGATCTCATGAACTTAAAGGAATACCTGAAAGAGAGAGAAAAGGAAGACATTCTTAAAGAGCAACAGAAATTGGAAACAAATGCTTGATTTACAGCTTTCTGGCCTTTTCTTTGATTAAATAAAAATGTTCTAGTGCTCAGCAGCTTTCTTTTTTTTTGTTACAGCAAGTTTGCAACCCTATCTCTGTTAAATTTTTTGCCTACAATGGGGAATTGGCTCTGTGTGGTGGAGGTACTGCATCAAAACCAAATTTAAGATCTTTGAGATATCCAACACTTTGTTTAGAACAAAGTTTCTCTTCCAGAAATTCAGACCACAGTGTACTCGAAGAGAGGCTAAGACAGGGAAACGCACAACATCTGCTGACTTTACCAACAGCTTAAAAAAATTCATCACCATTTTCTCATGCCACCGACAGGTTAATCCACTGCAGTTCGGAAGCACATTAATCAGGATTTCTTTTGTATGTGTATGTTATAAACTTAAAAAAAACATATTCCCTTAGAACACAGCAATTTTACAAGAAAAACGAAGGGGCCAAAGGATTAGAGATTAGCATTTTGTCACACATTTTAATTTCAGCTTCATCCAAAAATCTTACTTATGCAGGTATTCACTTCTGGTATTCATATGTTAAAATCTACAGGATTTCTGGCAGACTACACAAAAAGAAAAATCTCTCGAGTGTGCACTGTGTTTGGTGCGCTTCCCACCCAACACGCCAGACAAGAGCAGCATTTATGACCGAGGATTTACGATCCCAGCTGGAGAACCTGCACCCTTCTGACACACTTTACGACTTGAGCTGGATCTTTGCATAGCACAAAAGACAAATAGCAGAAGTGAAATGATGTTTGTTACACAGTACCAGAGCAAATAGGCCACTGAAACTTCAGCAGTGATTTCAGACTGTGCCAGGCCACGGTGCGCTCACATGTTTCAGTTCCTGGAGTTCCAGGCTCTAAAAATGACGAGACTTCAGCTTCTCAGAAAAATAGCCTTTATATTGGATTTCAACAAATAGCTCCAGTTTTCTTTCCTGCTTTAGAACAAGCATTTAATACAGCATTTAATAACCTGCTTATTATAGAAGACAAAAAAATTATCTGAAGTTTAACTGCCTTGTCAGCTTTCACTTAAAATAAATTAGCAGAACCTCTGGCCTTTGTTGTCTGTGGCAATCAACTAACACAGAGATATGTGATGACTGCAGTCACGCAAATTAAACTTACTCTTGAGAGTAGAAATCTCAAGCACCCAGTTTAAAAAACAAAACCAATATGCAATTCAGACTAGTTAGCTATGCTCATGCTGACTATTTCTTACAGGTCAACAATTAATAACCAGTCAAGGCTACATAAATATTGTCAGTAATTCAATAACATTATTATCACAACACATCAAGACATAAACCCAGTCCTTTTTGAAGGGACTATCATTATCCTATCATAGGACATCTATGTACTGTCCTCAGCTAACCCGAGTTTTTGCTCCAGGATTGTTTTAGCACTGTTTCCACTCTTCAAGAGTGATAGCTGTTGTTTTTATTTGCCTGTTCAGCTATGCTAGATAGTTATCAGCTACCAACTTATCAGAATTAATTTTTTGTTTCAAGTTACAGGACTATTTTAAGCAAAGTAATATTCTGCTCAAGAGCCCACATTCAAAAGCAAAGAGCAAAAAGCAATCCAAGATCATTAAATATGCACAAAAATGTTATTTTAGTTGCAAGGCCGTCTCATGCAAAGCAGATTTGTCATTATCGATTTAATCAGTGAAATGGGATGATATCATTCCTCCTCCTCTTACTCATCTGGGGTTTGGAGACTGCCCTGCCCGTTTCAAGTTCTGCAGCCATCATCGGAACTATTCTTACTGAAGAAAGAGAAGCACCAGGCTTTAGAGTTAAGTAGCTCCAACTTGAGTGATGTCTTAGGGAGAAAAAAAAAACCACTATTGTCAGCTTTATCGAGGATATAAACACTTGGAAAAATCACGTTACTTGGATAGTCACAACACTGGAATGCATTAGCAAATTTATTCCAGCAATCATTATCTGAAGACAGTTAATACACTCAGAGATGCAGCATCTCTCTACAGGACAGACTTTTGTCCCTTCCAGCATCTTTCCAGTTTTCTGTTCCTGTCTTCAGACACCACCCCTCTTTCTGCATTATTCAAAAGAGCTTTTAGTGTTTAAACATGTCTTTTTTTAGTGTAAAGACAGTGGCGGGGGCACCGAAGACTCCAGTTATACTTGTCAAATCCTTCTCAAGGCCCACCAGGCCATGGCAGGATTGCCACAGAAAATCACCATCACCAACTTTACATACGGGCAACAGTTTTCAAGTGATCCAGAGCAGACTTTCACAAGTCCTTCACATGATGTAAAGCAAAAGCTTCCAAGTTACATCTCCAGAAGTTTTTTTAAGTCTGGATACATGCTTATATAATTCTGGGTATACGCCCTATGCCAGCTTTTCTCAGGCAAACAAGGTCACCTCCTTGGCAATGCAGCTTTCTTGCTACCACTTCTCAAGAGCACCTTCTCCAACTTCTTTTTTTTTTTTAAATAAACCAATGCAACTTTGTGCATGCAGGAATTCTAGCTGCTGACAGCAAGGAAGTCACTTTTCCGATCAGCATGACGACTGGCCAACTTACCGAAGGTTGGATTCAACAGCTAGTTCAAATTCATACAGGAAGCCTGTACAATGCCATGAATGGAATCTAGTTTTCCTGGCTCCCAGTCACATGCCTTAACAAGAATAAAAGGATACAAATATCTTTTCCTTTGTTGTTCACCTTTGAGATTCTTCCACTTCAAAGAATTATATTACACTACCCCAACCAGTGTCTGTCAGCTTCATTTTTGGGGGGCAAGGGGAATAAAAAACAGTGGAGAACATTTAGAAAAAAAACCCACAACCAACAAAAAAGCACAAAAAAGGCCAGGTTTCAGAAATACTACAGGACTTTTTTTTTTTTTAAAAGAAGGAACACCTACTATTCATTAAAAGAAAATCTTACTTAAGCCTTTTCCAGTGATGTAAGTGCTTCCAGCAGCAACACATGAAACTACCGTCACAGTAACCCAGCAGCCTCCACCGTAGCTTCGCAAGAAAACCATCAACCACAAGGCACATTTCAGGCACTCCCCACCTTCTGAAGCCGCGACATCCCACATCTGTGCACGGCTACCAGCACAGATTCGGTAAGCACAGCTACCCACGTGGGTACCTGCAATACAGCGACCCAGAGCAGGGCCGGGGGAGCACCGCTGCGCTGCCTGAAGTGCAATATTTCTTTCTGAAACTCGCACATAATTGAAAAAAAAATGTTAAATGCAAGTGCTGTAAGGTTTTTACTTGTTTACAGCTCTCTTAGGAATCAGGGGCTCCTTCGGTCTGATAAACAGTGTCTGGAAATTCTCTTCCTCTGTGCAAAAAATTAAATTTGGATAAAGAATACCGTGGAATTCCGGTTATCATCACTCTTTCAGTTAGGGGGTTTGGACTTATAACAAACATGCTTTCAGACACAGCAGTAAGGCCTCCAGCAAAGCCTAGACCAAATTCAGCATTCCTGGTATTTCAGAGCTGATGTTTTCAGGCTGCAGACATTTCAAGTTCTTTTTATACCTCACGAAGACAGCAACAGAAAAAAATATAAACTTAATCTTCGTGAAAATCCATCAGAAGTAACATTCCAACCGCGTCGCCCTTACATAATTAAAGTATTACAGCACAGAGGAGTCTGGCATAAAACTTAAGCTGAATTCGTTCAAGATAATGCAACCAGCTGGTTACGATGTGTGCTAGGAACAGAATATGCAGCATCTTCATTTTCAGAGAGAGCAGAACAATCGGCAAAGGATGCAGCCCCGGCCAGCCTTGCTGGAGGCAGAGCAAGCTGCACCACAGCTGACAAGGCTTTGCTGGGCTGGAGCACAGACACATGCAAAGCAGGTGGAGGAGAGAGCAAGAGCCTCTAGCCCATGCACTGCGCTGGCACGGCTCTGGGCCATAAAAGGAGATGCAAGGACTAGTATTTCTAAGAAATTTGACAAATGTTTAGCAGAACTAATACAACTTACATAAGTCGGTTGTTCTATAAGCGTAAGTCCCCCTTGAATGAGAATTTTGAAGGATCTCCTTACGCAAAGCTTTCATGCAAGTGTATTTGGTACAATTTTTTTAGCTCTCCCTCCACTCCTTCCTCTTTTGTAGCCCTAATTCTTTTTATGATACTATCCCTCCCCAACGAGGCTAAATATTTTATCACAAGCTGAACAGTGAGACATTAGATAAGAAATAAAAGCAGAAGCAGCAAATAAACTCTTTAGGAACAATGATCCTGTTTTTATGCAAACTCCATTATTTTGTTTTTAAGTGACTCGGAGTACTGAAAAATATACTACAGAGAACAATCCTGATCCAGTGGAGAATAAACACAGCCACCGAATCGGTCCTCGAAGCCCAATAGTTTGTATTTCTCTTTTAGAGGACTGTAGCAATAACCGTTTTCCATTCTGTTCTCCATCTCCCCCACCACCTGCCATCCCCAATGACACATGAGCAAAGTCTTAAGACATTCAAACACTATTTCTTGGAAAAGATATTTTCTGCTTGAACAGAACAGACTTGTCTGCATCAGAGGAAGCTACCTGCCAATTTCTGCAGCACGGCCTTTGGTTCTCCTTCGACACACCCAGCAAAAAACCTACCCTTGACTGCTAAAAGCCTAAAATAAATGTAGCAGGAGAAAACAAGTCTGCCTAAGCATCGGTGCTCAGTGAGCATTTCTTTAGTACCACGTTGGTTTAGACAGATTTTACCATTTCTTCCATACTCAAGGAAAAAAAAAAAGAAACAAAAGCCACATTGATGTAGAGAGACCAGACAGCACAACCGCTCATTATCAGAGCCGATCAGCAAACGAGACACACCACCCCCAAACCAATAAAGAATAACACAGAAAGGGAAGAGGAAGAGAGCAGCAACTTCATTGTCTGCATTTCCACACCTACACTTGACACTGTTCAGCGCTTCTCTTGATATATAAAAAGAGCTTTTGAAATTAGGTTCACCGGCAGCGAGCTGGCGCAAAACGTCATCTTTCTAACTCCTCCACGCACCGCTCCCACGAGACCACATGAAAGGCCACCAACGAACGTGACATCACCGATATGACCTTATCCTAACGGCGTAACAGACACCCATGGAGTGTAGCAATAGCGATCAACAGGAAGCCACAAGGCGAGCAGAAAGACAAGGGCTTTCACACAGAAGGGGGCTGCACGTGGCTCCTTTCTCCATCTCGCTGGCTCCCGAGGTCCCACTTTGTCTCGGCGAGCACGGTGGAAAGCTGTAGGAACAGCGTCAGCCCACACCCTGCTCTGCAAGGCAAGCAAGTTAAAGTCCTTCACCCAAAAGTCTTTGTAAAACACGGTCCGAAGTTCCTACGGCGAAACGCAGCTTCTTACTGAAGACCACAGGCCGAGTGCCACCGAAGACCAAAGCCTGTGCCAACACCTACCTGTACGCGGCCCGACTACACGCTGTGTTTTACAGCCCCATTTAACAATAACCGAAGGTCTGAGCTAACCCAGTGCTGGCTCTCGCCTCTCAAGCAGGGTCAGCCTGGTGCCACGGCCCGACCCGGCACCCCGTCCGCCGTGGGGACGCCGGCGTTTGGGAGAGGAGAGGTAGGACCCCACGAAGGGTCCGAGGCGAGGCTCTCCTCCAGCCGGCCCCGGGGTTGCGCGGGGAGAGGCCAGCCACGAAGCCCAGGGGGGAAGGCAGCGGGCCCGGGCCAGGCCGCGGCGCACCTCCGCCCGCCCCCCCGCCCCGGCGGGTGTCCCCCCC